>PVKC010011776.1:0-24281 GCA_004027635.1 Crocidura indochinensis | reverse complement strand
CATGAATAGCTAAAGCAATTCTGGGGAAAAGAAGATCAGATATAACATACACCTCAACTTAAAAACTGTAAAGGTGTAGTATATATGTAATATAAAGATGTAGTAATTGAACAGTATGGTACTGGAATAAAGGCAGAATCTCAGATCAATGGACTAGAATATATATGATCAATTAAATTTTGATAAAGGGACAACAAATACAAAGTGGAGTAAGGAAATCCTCTTCAACCTGTTGTGTTGGAAAGACTGGTCAGCTACATTCCATAAATTGAACTCATACTTCTCTTTAACATCATGCACAAAGTAAAATCAAAATTACTATAGATCTTTATATTAGACCTGAAGCCATATTATACATACAGAAAAATGTCTTGCAGAACATAACATGACATTTAGACTAAAGGCATCTTCAAAGATAAAACACCACTACCAAGCAAGAGTAAGCAAAGTTAAACAAATAGATATGCATTAAACTGAGGTGCTTATGCATTTCAAAGGAAACAAAGATGGGAATTTTTGTTTTGATACAAAGACTATCCATGGAATGAAAGAAACTGTTCACCCAGTACATATTTTAAGGCGTTAATATCTAAAATATACAAGGCACTGATAGAACTTAAAAAGGACAAAACAAATAATCTCATCCAACAATGGAGAGAAGACATGTACAGATATTTCTTCAGAAAAGAAATACAGATGGCCAATAGGCACATGAAAAAATGCTCCATATTACTGTTTTTCAGGGAGATGCAAATCAAAGAACAATGAGATATCATCTCACATCAGAGATTGATACACATAGAAAAGAAGAGGAATAATCATACACTGCTAATGGGAATGTCAACTAGTTGAATCTTTTCAGAAATCAATTTGGATATTCCTCAAAAACATGAATTTACACTTCCATATGATTCAGCAATAGCATCCCTAGGGCTATCCACTTGGAACACAAAAACACTATAGATACATACCCTCTGCATTCCTATGTTTGTCCCAGAATTATTTACAATAACCAGAATTTGGAAACAACCCAAGTGCCTAAGAAAAGATGAGTGGCTAAGGAAATTGTGGTACATATACACATTGGAAAAATATGCAGCTGTTATAAGAAATGAAGTCATAAAAATTACTTGTACATGGAAAGATATGGAGATTGTTATCTAAGTGAAATGAGTCAGAAGAAGAGGGATAAACATATAATAATCTCATTCATTTGTAAGATATAAGAAAAATAGAAAATATTATGGTAATAATATTTATATATAATAGAGATTAATGCCAGGAGGATCAGTCCATGGTAGGAAACTTGCCATCAAGAACGGTGAGCACAATTAGGATGACACAATTATCATTGTGTCAATGATAGTTGGAATTGATTGCTCTGGACAAGAATTGGGTGCTTAAATTGGGTGCTGAAAGATTAACTGATATGTATGGTACCCTATATTTAACACTAATGTAAATCACAATGTCAAATAGGAAAAGAGAAGGAGAGTCTGAGAGAGGAAAAAAGAGTAATAAAATGCTGTCCCAGAGGGACATAGAATGAAGGGAAAGGGAGACAATGGTAGTGGGAAATGTGCACTGAAGGGCGGTGTGCTTTCTATGACAGAAAATCATCAGATCAATTTTGTAACCATGGTTATTAAATAAAGTATTAATTAAAATATACATTATATTTTAATATTTAATTCAATACATATTGAATTGTCATTAATAATTAATTATTTTTAAATTAAACAGTATTACAGTTTCAAGATGGATAAGAACCCTCACTTTAATGGTACATTATTAATTACTTAAGTAGAATATTTTAAGAGCAAGGAGATACTTCATTGGAAATGCAAATCTTTTGTTGTTGTTGTTGTTGTTGTTGTTGTTTTTGGGTCACACCAAGCGCGCTCAGAAGTTACTCCTGGCTCTGCACTCGGAAATCACTCCTGGCAGGCTTGGGGGACCATATGGGATGCCAGGATAGGAATCACCATCCTTCTGTATGTAAGGCAAACACCTTACCTCCATGCTATCTCTCTGGCTCCCTAGAAATGCAAATCTAAACATAAAATTGAGCATCAAATTAAATAGCATAGGAATTATTGTTCAATGTGAAATGACAAGTATTGTAGTAATTTTAAAAGCAATAAAGTAAAATGTCTCAATATTACAAAATCAAGAAAATATGTCTGTACTGAACTTTGCAATGACTAGAGTATATGCAATTGTTACTTGAATACATAACAACTATTTTCACAATTTAAGATAAAAAATATTGGTTACAGCAATGACTCAAAAATACATTCACTGGCTCTAGAATATCTAAGAATGTTGAGTGAGAATGAATGTTGAGAAGAGATAAGAGGCGGGATCAGAGATGAGTTATAGCTCGTAACTTGCTTGCAAATAATATTTGTAAATTTCCTGACAGCTAAATACTATGAAGTTTGAGCTCTTAGAAGACAACAATCAATTTTCCCAATTTAGCATATGCAATATTAACCCAAATCAAATTCCCCAAAATTACTTGTTAAATAACAGTAAAATTAAGATAAATTTTTTATGCATTGTATGAAAACCAAGATTTTTTTGTTCTTGATTTTCTAGTTCACATATCAGCATTGCATATATTAACTTAGTTTAGTCTTCTTTCTCAAAACATTTTCAACTATACAACTTCTTTTCTTCTTGTATGTCCCTTAATCATTTCTTACTACAGAGGCAAAAATAATGTAGAAAGAACAGTGTATATCTTATATTCTCTGTGACCTATAATTTTATAAATCTTTGTTTGCTTGACTTTGGGCAATTCAGTGACACTAAGGGATTACTCATGGCTCTATGCTGAAGGATAATTCCTGGCAGGTTCAGGGAACCAAAGTTGTTCTGGGGATGCTCATTCACTGCTAGTATCAGTCATGTTCAAAACAATCATCCTAGTCACAGCACTTTCTCTGGTCCCTATCATTTTTAATATAAGCAAACAGCAAATAACCAATAAATTATCTTCCCTCAATGTCCACAAAAATGTATTGTTCAACTTGAGAGGCAGAGAATTAAACACAATTTTTTTCTTTTTAATAAAAATGGAATGCTTTTCTTGTTTTCCAGGTAATTGCGACTCTAGTGGCATTTTAGCAACATCTTACAGCAATATACAGGGGATGTGACCAGGGCCACATACAGAACATTCTCCTAACAGCCATGTGAAAGGAGACCCAAGGGGTAATTATTGTAGCATATGTGAGTTTCCTCCATTCATATATACTCTGTGCAACATGACATTGGATATTAAGCAAGCAATGTTGTACATATTGATACAGATACATAACTAATGCATGGCAGTAACAATCTATTTTTAGCATAGCATTTGAGTAGCAAGAGTGTATGGTCTAACAACCATTTTGGACAGCCTCCATGTCATAACCAAAGCTCAGAGAATAACAGTTTTGAAAACTACTTAATTTTGGAAAAAAAAAAGGCAGAATGGATTTATTCAAACAAATCCAAAAAGAACTATATTTTTGTAGCAACAGTATTCTTAATAAATGCCTATAGAATTTTCTCAGTTACTGAGACATTTAGTAGATGAGACCCTGAATAAGTTTTTCCTATTTGAAGCAACATAGTGAGGCCTAGTATGGGTTAACTATGGAACTCGTGTTACTTATAGAATTTTGGCAAATTAGTTACTTCTGCCTCAATGTACTATATATTAAACCAAAAATTCCCATATAAAAATTTATCTATTAGTTTATGGCCTAATGATTTTGTTATGAGATTGATTCCGTATTAATACTGCCCACTTTTTCTTTTTTTCTTTTAATATTTTGTATCTTTATTTAAAAATCTTGATTACAAACATGATTGTAGTTGGGTTTCAGTCATATAAAGAACACCCCCCTTCACCAGTGCAACATTCCCAACACCAATGCCCCAAATCTCCTTCCTCCCCATCTGACCCCCACCTGTATTTGAGACAGGCTTTTAACATTCCTCATTCATTCACATTGCTATGATAGTTGTCAATATAATTATTTCTCTAACTGCACTCAACACTCTTTGTGGTAAGCTTAATCTTCCATAAAATGGAAGTTTCTACTACATACTTATTTACTAAAATATAATGTAATAAGACTTAAAAATGGAATATTGAAATGTTTATTTAAAAGAAATGTTAAAAATTAAAGAAATTTATAAATAAAGAAAAGAATAGAAAATGTATAAATTTAGAGTTTTAAGTAAATTATTATTGTGATACTTATGTGCAGGTAGAATATTAAAAATTTTACATTATACTTTAATTATACTATACTCATATTAGTAAGTCAAGTGACAGTTTTCCTTAGTCTCTAGTTAATAAGAGGATTTGATCATCTCAGTGACATATTAACTCCCATGGAAACATATTTTTAATATTTTAATAGTATATTTATTAAAGCATCATGATTACAAACTTGTTTGAAGATGGGTTTCAGTTATAAAAAATGAACACTCACCCCAGTGCAACCTTCCCACCACCAATGTCTTCCATCTCTAATCTCCCCACCTGCTGCCTGTGTTTAAGAAAGGAATTCTATTTCTCACTCACTACCATCGTTATGATAGTGGTTAGTGTAATTATTTCACTAATTTCACTAACCACTCTTTGTGGCAAGCTTCATATTTTGGCCAGTACTTCCAGCCTTCATCTCTATTATCTCTGTATTATTACAATAATATCTCTTATTTTTCTTAAAACCCATAAATGAGTGAGACTATTCTGTGTCTATCTCCCTCTGGCTTATTTCACTCAGCATAATAGTTGCCATATTCATCCATGTATAGGAAAATTTCATGATTTCATTCTCCTGATGGCTGCATAGTATTCCATTTTGTATATGTACCAGGGTTTCTTTAGCCACTCATCTTTTGGCGGACAACTGGGTTGTATCCAGATTCTGGCTATTGTAAATAGTGCTTCAATGAATATATGTATTCAGGGAGCATTTTGTGTGTGTGTGTGTGTGTGTGTGTGTGTGTGTGTGTGTGTGTTTGTGCTTCTATGGCATATCCCTGTGAGTGGTTTAGCTGGGTCATTTGGAAAGCTTAATTTCCAGATTTTTGAGGAATTTGTGTTTGTGCTTCTATGGCATATCCCTGTGAGTGGTTTAGCTGGGTCATTTGGAAAGCTCAATTTCCAGATTTTTGAGGAATTTCCATATTGTTTTTCATAAAGGTTGGACTAGACGGCGTTCCCACCAGCAGGAATGAGAGAGTTCCTTGCTCCCCACATCCCCATCATCACTGATTGTTCTTGTTCTTTGTTATATGTGGCAGGATCTCTGGTGTGAAAAGGTACCTCATTTTGTTTTGATTTGCATCTCCCTGTTAATTAGTGATGTGGAACTTTTTTTCATGTGCTTTTTGGCCATCTGTATTTCTTCTTTGAGAGAGTACCTGTTCATGTCTTCTCCTATTTTTGATGGGATTAGTTGTTTTTTCTTATTATTTTTATTTTCTATATTAATATTCACATTCTTATTTCCAACTGAGTTCTTATTGAGTTACATATTTAATCCAACTGACTCAGATGTCAGACAATTAAATCCAGATCTTTAACGATTAGTAGGAAAATTCTTCAATGAATCTATCCCTGTGAAAGTCCATTTAGTATTCAAAAGTTTCAGGTCTTACTATAGAAAGACAAAATAACTTCTATAATACACATTATTACAAATCAGGGAAGGAGACAAGTGCTATGTACTTATCAGTCAGAAAACAGTGCACTCAAGGAAACTTTATGTCTGCTATAAAGTTTTCCATCATCAATTAAAGTTATATCCCATTTTCAACATGGAGCAAAAAGACCTAGGATTATATACGGTGTTTGTGGCATAATTTTTATCTTAGAACTATTAGATTTATCTTGTTCGATATAAACTATAGTAGGAAAGGCACTTGCCTTGCACAGATTTGGCCAACATGACAGTAAATATCGTACCCTGAGCATCAAGATCCAGAGTAAGCTCTGAGTACTGCTGGACGTGAACCTCAAAGCAACAAATAACCAGCCCTTCTCCCCACCATTTTTTTTTTCATTCCTGTGGTTATTATTTGGTAGTTGTTGCTGTTGTGCTTTCTTGTAGTTGCTGGTTTTGTCTTTTGTTTGTTCTTTGTTATTTTTTATATGTTTTGGTTTGTTTTATTATTTTTTTCTTTTTTCCATTTCTTCTTTTGAATTGATATTTATAAACTCTGGATGGACTCCTCTCAGTTTTTTCCTTTTTTTCCCCCCAAACAAAACCACATAACTTGAATCATCTTGTACTGCCTCTTAAATTGAGGGGAAGGAGGAAAATGGATGGTACCAGGACCAAAAAGTTGTATGAACATTGAGTAGAAATACAAAATGATGGCCCGGGAGATAGCATGGAGGTAAGACGTTTGCCTTTCATGCAAAAGGTCATCGGTTTGAATCCCGGTGCTCCATATGGTTCCCCGTGCCTGCCAGGAGCAATTTCTGAGCATGGAGCCAGGAGTAACCCCTGAGCACTGCCGGGTGTGACCCAAAAACCAAAAAAAAAAAAAAAAAAAAAAAAAAAAAAAAAAAAAAAAAAAAAAAAAAAAAAAAGAAATACAAAATGATCAGACTTAAACACCAAACCCAAAGTCAACAACAACAGAATCGATACCAAATCCGTTAAACTAGCAGTTCAGGGGGCAATGGATGGAGATATAGAATGCAAGCTGTGAATAGGGGTTGGGGGAGGACAACACTGCTGATGGGAATGCCCTTGATTCATTGTCACTATATACCTTAAATAGCACTGTGAAAGATTCATAATTCACTTTGTTCACAAAAATTAAAAGGAAAAGAGACAATTCTAAAAAAAAGAAGAAGCAGCCTTATTAAAATTTCTCAAAATATATAGAGAAAAGTTTTCTAAAGTTTCAAACACCTCTGTACTCACAAATGCAGTATAATGTATCAAACTGTGCACTGAACTTAGAATAAGGAAATGTCTAGGCTTAAATATCAGCATTAATCAAGTGGTGCTGATAAGGTAACCAAACTGTCAAATGGATCATATATAAAAAGAGAGCAACATGAGAAATTACAATTTTAGAGCATCATTTTCTAAAAGAAGATGAACAAATATTTCTTTAAATATTAAATATTCACATTACAAGTAGACTATATTTTGTTTGGTTGGGAATAATTTACTATGTCTAATTAAATATACAAGCAAATAAACTAAACCTTATATCTATAGTGCTAGTTTAAAATTTAAGAATATTGTTTTGCATTCAACTCAGTTTGCTCTACCAACAGTGCATGTAGTCTTTGCTTTCTAGTCCATGAGTAGTCATTCAGGAGAACATAAACTAAGAGTAATTCCTGAGTACATCCAGGTGTTGTCTCAAAACAACAACCCTTTATCTCTTCAACATTAAAGGAAATTAATAATTAAAAGTATGTATTCTAGATATTTGCTACCTATAACTTGAAGATGTCTTTCAACTTCAAGTTGAAGAACAAAGAAAAATATAGCCAAAAAATAATGATGAAATGGTTTCTTTGTGCAGAGAAATTTGATTCATGGATATAGTACTTGCATATTTGTTCTGTTTTGGGATCAGATCTGGTTCACTCAAGGATCACTTCTAGTGAGGATCAGGGTATCAGGAATCAAAAGTGGATGGGCCAAGTGCTTATCTGCTGTAGTATCATGCCAGCTTCATTGTTTTATATTTTTGAGGCTCTAGGTTCAATCCCAAAATTAACAGCAAACCAAAAAAAACCTCAAATCTTCTACCCAACCACAAGATCTTTAAGAATTATGTAAATATTCCTATTTTTCTTTTTGAGTTCTTTATATGAGGAATTTCTACCTTTAGCAATCATATTTAGAAAATTAAAGTAAAATAAAGATAACAAAAAACTGAGATTAGCAAGGACAAGTACAAAGGGGTGGCTGAGAAGGTACCTTTAGACAATAATGAAGAAACGCAGACTTTGAAAGTATGATATGTGAAGCCTATAATCAGTGTACTTCATATTTTAAAACAGAAAACTATAAGTAATTTGAAATACACATAAGTAACTAATGCCTTTTTTAATATTAATAATATTTATTTTGACCAAAGTGGATTACAAATCATTCACAGTAGTATTTCAGGTACATAGTGACTTTGAATCAGGGGCATTTACACCACCAATGGCGTCCTCCCTTCACCCCAGTTCCCACTAAGCATCCCATATTGCCCCTCCTTTGCCCTCAGGGCTGCTAGTATTAGTGGTCTCTTCTGTTTCTAGCCGGTGGTAGATTGGGACTCTGTTGTAGCTGAGTTTGGATTTGGTGTTCAAGTCTGATCATTTTTTCACTTCTACTCAATGTTCATACGACTGTTTGGTTTTGGTACCCACCATTATTTCCCCCCTCAATTTGTGAGGCAGAACAAGATGGTTCAAGTTGTTTCTGTTTGAAAGAAAAAAAAAAAAAAAAAAAAAAAAAAAAAAAAAAGGAGGAGGGCAAAAAAATCAAAAAATCAAAAAATGGGAGGAGTCCTTCCAGAGACTATAAATATCAATTTAAGAAGAGAAAGGGAAAAAGGAAGGAAAACATAAAAATAATGTAAGAAAAATCAAATCTAAAATAAAACAAAACATTAATGTATTTGTAATATAAAAAAATAAAGCAAACCACCCAAAATAAACACACTGCTAAATTTCATATAATTTTAAGAGACATACAAATAGATATTTCCAAAATTCATTTTGAGAGATATATAAATTGCTTATGCCTTTGGAAATATGCACTATCTCATTTGTAATCAAATTATGTAATTTGTAATCAAATCAAATGGTAATTAAATTATGATATAAGGACATTTTTTCATATATTAAAATCAATAAACAGTCTTAAAGCAAGTAATGATCAATGTTGAAAAATGAAAATATCAGCATAATTACATAGTGCAGTAAGAAGTGTCAATCACTTGAGAATATTTGAAAAAATGTTGGCATTTTTAAAACGATGAACATATGCCATTTGCAATTCAACAATCTGCAAGATCTGTAAATAGATGACTTAAATTTTCTTTTCTGCCTTCTTTCCATTAACTATGAAACCTATTTCAATTGTGTTTTTCTTCTATTTGATCCATTTTCATTATGAACATAATTTCAATTTCTCTTAGTTGAAAATATGACATAGTTTGACTCTCAATGCTTCTTTAAATTGACCTTTAAACAGATTTAATTCTCCTCTCAACTGACTAGTCACTTCATTTCAACTTTTTAGTCATATTTCATCCTTTCAACATAGGCTATCAAATGCTAAAATAAAATTCTTCTCCTCCACTGCACAATTTATATACATTCCTTGGTGATCTGATTGTGGTAATTGATACTATAACTCTACAACATCCACAGTATATAATAACAACCACATGAGGCATTAAGAAAGTACTGTCAGATGTTAAATTATATATGTATATATAAAATATAGTTTAACTTTTGTTTCCTAAAAATATTTTTGAAATCTTCAAAGTTGTTCCATTTGTATAGATTAAATAAATCAAATTTATATTTTATTGCACAGTATTTCAATAATTCTTACTGGAGTATTTCACTTGTAGAAATATAACAGAATAACTGCCAACTGCTTCTATTGCTCAAAATGGCAATGCCATCATCTGTAACTTGGATGATGGTGCCACCTTCTACTCATTTTCCCTCCTTTAAACTTTGCTGCCCTTTTTTCAGTATGTTCTTTGAAGTCTCCAGTAGGACTGCTAGCCGGAAGTGTATGTACCTCTCAAAACTCTATAAAGACAATCTATTGTACTCAGAGAGAAATAACAGTTAACAGAGTAGAACTTTCTATGCTTATTTGCTGTTGGTTTTATTTACCGTTTACTTCCATTGTGCACATATCTCTGCTATTTTTGCCTCAAAAAAGACATGCTCTAGCTTTTATTAATTTTTCCTCCCAGGATTCTCTTGTTTAAACAGCTACATTGATTCTGTATCTCCTCCAAGTCTTTGCTAAATTATAATTTTTCGAACCCTCCTGTCCACCATGTACATTTTTTCTCTCCTTTCTTTTACTTCTGGCTTAGCCTGATAAATTTTATATTTTCATTCATTTTATAAAACAAAATATTGTCGATCTCCTATTAGATTACAATACAATGGAAGTTCGAGGAGAAAAGCTTCTTTACTTTCTATATTTTTATTTTCTTATGTCATATAAACATATGTCTTATACATGTTGTATTTCTTTATTTGTTGTTGCTGTTTTTGTTTTTTGGGATCACATCCGGTGATGATCAGGGGTTACTCCTAGCTATGCGTTCAGATATCGCTCCTAGCACCAGAAATTCAGAAGCCTTACTACTCCAAGCCATTGCTCCAGACCCTACATGTTGTATTTCTTTGTAGTTATTTTGCTTATTTTTAACTGAATGTATATCCTGGTATATCTAAATTCTGTCTTGTTTATATGCAGTATTTTAAATTTTTATTATGACCAATGTGAATTATCAGCCTTTACAGTTATATATAAGGTACATAGAGACAGTGAATTAGGGTCATTCCCACCAACATTGTTGTCCTCCCTCCACCCCTGTTCCCAGCATACATCCCATACCTCCTCCTTTTGCCCACTGGACTGCTAGTGCAACTTGTATATAACTTGTTGCAAATCTTGATTCTGCTGTCATATACTTTGAGTGTGCTATTTAGGTCTGAACATTTTTTTTTATTTCCACTCAATGTTTATGTGACTATTTACTTCTGGTACCATTATTATCGATATTTCCCACCAAATGACACATTTTATGAATGCTAAAGCCACAAAAACATATCATTCTTATCTAATGATCAGTTTTGTATTTGTGAGAGAGAGCTATAGACAAATTAATAATTTAACTGGCATATAGTCTCAGATATAATATTTCATTGTCCTACTGATTGTTCCACACCTACTAGTATTTATATTTTTAGGTTTCTCTACATAACTTAAAATTATAACCAAAATAAAAGGGCCAACAAATGTAATCTGTAAAAAGTAAAAGTATTATGCCCTTTGGTATAATCTCTAAATAAGCATATTAAGAAATAGTTTAATATTGCCCAAAGTGGCAGCGCAAGTAATAAAGGTGTCTGCCTTCCCCGTTCTAGTCCAGGACAGATCAGAGTTCAATCCAAAGCATCCTATATAATCCCCCTCCCCAAGCCAGGAGTGATTTCTGAATGCATAGCTAGGAGTAATGCCTGAGCATCACTGGTTGTTGCTCAAAAACAAAAATAAACAACACCAACAAAAAAGAAATGGTTTAGTATCAAGCTTGTTTAGAGGTAATAAATAAACATCACAAACCAAAATTATTCTAAAAGAAGCCCCCACAATGTACTGGCTGCAGAAAAAGTTCAATTTCAAGACTAATGAAAAATGGCAAAAATTTTATCTTCATTACAAATGTCCATTAAATTCAAGGACAAAGGAATCTTACTTTTAAAGACACAATTAATGGAGGGCCGGAGTCGTATCACAGCAGTAGAGCATTTGCCTTTCATTCAACTGACCCAGGACGAAAGTGGTTTTGACCCCCAACTTCCCATATGGTCCCCAAATCTGCCTGAATGATTTCTGAGAAAAGAGCAATGAGTAATTCCTGAGTGCAGAGGGGGGTAGCCCCCCAAAATAAAACTAAAAACAAAATAAATATACATATTTCCAATTCTTAAATAATAAAATCAATTTAGTTAATTTACGGTTTGATCATAATTGTCTTTCCAATTCTTATAACTTCTAGACAGACTTCTCGCAGCAGTTTCTTTTTTCTATTTTCTTTTTTCTTTTTTTGGCTTTTGGGCCACACCAGGTGAAGCTCAGGAGTTACTCCTGGCGTGGGGACCCATCTGCGACACTAGGGGATCAAACTGTGATCCATCCTCGGCTATTACAGACGTCTTACCACTTGTGCCAACACTCTAGCACCTTTTTCTTCAAATCATAATTCAAAACCATAATTCAATCATAATTTGAATAATCTTGTTCTGCCTCATAAATTGAGGGGAAAATGGATGGCACCAGGACCAAACAGTCATATAAAAATTGAGTAGAAATACAAAATGATCAGACTTAAACACCAAACCCAAAGTCAACAACAACAGAATAGATAGGAAATCTACAACAAGCTATATACAGTGGGACCCATTAAACTAACAGTCAAGTAGACAAAGGAGGAGGATATGGGAAGTATGCTGGGAACAAGGGAGGAGGGAGGACAACACTGGTGGTGGGAATGCCCCTGATTCAGTGTCACTATGTACCTTAAATATTACTGTGAAAGACCGTAATTCACTTTGGTCACAATAAAAATTTATTTAAAACAAAACAAAACTAAAAAAACATAGGGGCCCGGGAGATAGCATGGAGGTAAGGCGTTTGCCTTTCATGCAAGAGGTCATCGGTTCGAATCCCGGTGCCCCATATGTCCCTCGTGCCTGCCAGGAGCAATTTCTGAGCATGGAGCCAGGAGTAACCCCTGAGCACGGCCGGGTGTGACCCAAAAACCAAAAAAAAAAATTCACCCAATCACTAGCTTAAACAAGGAAGACAAATGAAAAGAAAAGAAAACCCATAAATAGGTAGACATAAGACATTTAAGCAGTGGAAGAAAAGTTTGATTTCTATATGTTTGAGATACTGAAGAGATTAATTTTGCTAGAATAGAATTGTATCTTTTTAACTTGGTATATTTATGGTCACACACCCATTTATATAAGCACTTTTGAATTTTGTATTCAATTATCTAAAATAATTTAGCAATGTACCAGTCCTGATGTTTCTAACGTTATACCATATTTAAATCACATGCCTAAACTCTATCGTTTTCAAAAGAGGCAATGCATGTTGATGAGGTCAATTTCTAATTATGTTTTTAGAAATATTCTTTTTTTTTTTTTTTTGGTTTTTGGGTCACACCCGGCAGTGCTCAGGGGTTACTCCTGACTCCATGCTCAGAAATTGCTCCTGGCAGGCACGGGGGACCATATGGGGCACCGGGATTCGAACCGATGACCTTTTGCATGAAAGGCAGATGCCTTACCTCCATGCTATCTCCCGGGCCCCAGAAATATTCTTTATTTTAAATTGAATACACAAACGATATTCAAAATCTCTGCTAATTACTATCTCTCCATTTCATTGGTTGAACAGCATTTAAAAAAACTAGAGAATTAGAGGTTTATTACAAGAAAAACATAGAAAATCTTAAACTGAAAATAACAAACTAGCATTGAACATGTCTTTTATGACTGACTTGATTTATTTTACTAATCAAATAGGTAAAGAGAGATAAATATTACAATTTCTCTTTAAATAAATCTATATTTAAAGGTAGTAAAGTGACAAATAGGCTCATTGGTGGCTGGAAACGTGCACTAGTGAATGGGGGTATACATTATAGGAATCAAACTCAATCACGAACACTTTTGTAACCACAGTCTTTAAATAAAGTAATAAAACTGAGTAAAGACAAAGTCATAAAAAATTTTAAAAAACTATGATTCCTCAAAAAATAAATGTAGTAAAGTAAAATTTTATATTCTAGTTAGAACACCAGCAAAGAAATAAAAAGAAATTACCCACAGTTATTTTGCTTCTTGTGTTTTTTTCTTTTTTATCAATCATATGAAAAAGCATTGCTGGCAAACAAGGAAAGTATACATACAAATTAACAGAAACTTTAACATACTATTTATAACTGAAACTGTATGTTAAAGCTATTAAGAACCTGTATAAGAAAACATCATATTTGCTGGATACAAATACAAAGAATGTTTTAAAATAGTGGCTATGCCTTAACCACTTATTGATAAATCAATGTAACAGATCCATTTTGGAAAGCATACATTTTTATCAATATTTTAAAGAAAACATTTACAAAATTTAGGTTTTGGTTGGAAGAGCATGGGTAATATAACCTATGGTAAAACATAGATAATAGCTTTTAGTTATTGATAAATTAGTCAGTTTTTTAAAAGTAATATAAAAGATTACAGAAGACTATTTGACAACCGCGACTGGGCAGAACTTTTCCTGGGTGCAATAAGAAAGACCCTCGCCTAGGCTTTGGCCTAGGATTTGAACGAAAACCATTATCTCTAATTCCAGAGGTCTGACTTTGATAACTATGACTGAGGAGAACTTCTGGAACCATAAGGAAAGACCATATCCTAGGTTTAGTCCTAGATTCTGAGCAAAAAAGAAACAAATCACTAATTACAGAAGACTGACTACAACAACCTACATAGAGCAGAACTTCTAGAACAATAAATACTCTATCCTAGTACAGAGGACTGATTTTTTTTTTTTTTTACCACAACTGAGCATATCAATTCCTGGCTCCATAGAAAGACCCTGAGGTTGGATAATGAGCATGTATAGAGCCTGTAATTGTATGCTTCAGGGGTGGAGATACCTTGTATCTCTTAGGCCAAGGGAATTCCCACTCCAATTTTCCCCAATACTTACTGTGCCTATGGGAAAAACAAACAAACAAACAAGCAAACAAGAAAACCTTGCCAAACCAGCCTTACCCCCTTTTTTTCTTTCTTGACATTGTTTGTTTGTTTGTTTGTTTTGATTTGGGGGAGGGCCACACCCGTTTGATGCTCAGGAGTTACTCCTGGCTAAGCACTCAGAAATTGCCCCTGGCTTGGGGGACCATATGGGATGCCGGGGGATAGAAGCACGTCCTTCCTTGGCTAGTGCTTGCAAGGCAGACACCTTACCTCTAGTGCCATCTCTCTGGCCCCCTTTCTTAACATTGTTGTTTATTGCTTGTTTTGGTGGGTTTTTTTCCTTTTTTTCTTTTTCCTTTCTTCTAAACTGATATTGATAGCTCCTAGGTGGACTCTCCCAGCTTTTCTTTTTTTTTCCAACAGAACCACAGAATTTGATCATCTTGTTCTGCTTCATAAATTGTGTGTGTGGGGGGGGGGAGTGAATGATACCAGGAGCAAACAGTCACATGAACATTGAGTGGAAATAAAAAGATGATCAGACCTAAATATCAAACCCGAAGTCAATGACAACAGAATCAAGATATACAACAAGTTATATACAAAGGGGACCTATTACACTAGCAATTCAGGGGGGTAAGGGGGAGGTATGGGATGCATGCCGGGAGGATAACAGTAATGGTTGGAATAGCTGCGAAGTATTTTATTGTGTAGATATACCATAGTTGCTTTACTCATTCATCTCTTGTTGGGTACCTAAGGTGCTTCCAGCATCTGGCTATTATAAATAGCGCTGTCATCAATATAGGAGTGTATTTTCATATTGTGTTTTTGTGTTCCTAGGGTATATCTCTAGAAGTAGTATTTCGGGGTAATACTGTTATAATAGTTTTAACATTTACAGAATTAATATACAAATTTATCATAACCAAACAACACCAACAAGGTCAGGGCCAATACTCAACCACTTTTCTTTGTAACCTTTACTTTAACACTTCTCCCAGCCCTGATCCTCACTGGTAAATAATTTCCACTGCTTGGAAATCTGGGTTTTCTAATTCAATACTAATGGTTTGTCATTGTTTTATACTATCTGTTTCCTTGTTTTGTCTCTCGATATTCTACAGATGTGATCATCCATTTTTCTTCTTTTTTCTCTAACTTATTTTTCTTAATGTTATACCTCCAAGTCATTCACTTATAGTATTAATCCATATTCTGTTTTAAGCTGATGAACTGAATCTCTCCATCAATGGATGTCTTCATCTTTCAAAAATCTTATTTGGGAAATTCTAAAATTTATATGTATGCTATCCAACCAGGCATTGTAAATTCTGTAAATGAGAAACAGCTTCCCCCACCCCTTCAAAAAAAAAAATAACAACTTAAGAAACAAGGAATATCTAGCTGAATTTAAATTTCCATTTGTGATAAAGTTATAAATAGTCTACTTGGAAATACTGACTTTGTTTTGTTTTGTTTTAGATCACACCTGGTTGTGCTCAGGACCTATTCCTGGCTCTACAGTAAGGGATCATTCCTGGCAGACTTGGGGGGCCATATATAGTGCCAAATCAAACCAGAGTTCCACATGTAGAGCAAACACCCAACACATTGGACTATCATTCTAGCTCCTGAAATAGTGCCTAATAGAATGCTAATTAATTATAAATGATGAAGTCCTACTATTTATAATAAAATGGGTGGGACTATAGTCATTATGCTAAGTATAGGGTTCCTTAAACTCTTCCCACCATACCCCCATATATTACCAAGAAATGTTAATATAACTTTAGATATAGAATTATAAAATTTAGACATTTTAAAAATTCACCTCTCAGCAAAAATGAAAATAGTTAAGGAGAAATAAAATAGTAAGAAAACAAAAATTGAAAAAAAAAGAAAACAAAAATTAACAAAATGTTAATATTCACAAATATTCACAAAATGTCTATTTTTTCCCTAAGACATAATATATTGTTATTATATTAAAACCAGAATATCCTCCCTTAATGCAACAGATATTTAATTCAAATAATACTAAAATTTAATATTGAAGTAAATTACCTTTTGAATGCTGATATCACTGATAGTTTACATATTTTATAGAATAAAGCTTTTAGTGAATAAATTAAAATCATTTGTGATAAAATCAGTGAATTTATATGTTCCAATCTAGGTATCACAATTATAGACAATTAGTGAATTCACTAAATCTCTTTGAAGATTATGATTCCATAGAACATAAAAATTAGGAGAGATGTTTGGGGTCACATCTGGCTGTGCACAGGGCTTACTCCTGACTCTGTGTTCAGGGATCTGTGTTCAGGGATCATTCTTAGCTGTCGTGGAGATTTATGTGAGCTGCAGGCTATTTAATCCCACTTGGTGCCTTGCACATAATTCTACATTTTTAGCACATGAATATTATTAAATTTTTTTTGGTTTGGGGACCACATCCAGTGACGCTCAGAGATTAGTTCTGGCTATGCACTCAGAAATCGCTTCTAGTTTGGGGGACCATATGGGACCCTGGGTGATTGAACCATGATCCGTCCTAGGTCAGCACATGCAAGGAAAATGCCCTACTTCTGCGCCACTGCTCTGGCCCCATGGATATTATTTTAATGCATAAATTAATTTTGTATTAATATGATGTTCTTGCAGTGATTTCACATAAAAGCCACACAAGTCAACACCAAATTAAAGAGCGCTAAATTTTTATTGCAATTAACATTTCACTGTCTCTGCTGTGATTTGAATATTTTAAATTGAAATGATTTATCTCTAACATCCTATAATCCTACACAATGATGGATAAATGTCAGGTGTCACACTTGTCTTTATGAAGATCAATTTATCCTATATTAAAAGACATTAAGTATAGTAGATAGTTTATCATATTAAGATTTAATGAAGCTATTTTTTCTAAAATAAAGGTGAATTTGGGAGTATTAGGCCACAACCTGCTACAGTCAGGGGTTGCTCCTGGCTCAGGGTTCAGAAATCGCTCCTCGCATGCTCAGAAGACCATATGGGATCTGGAAAACGATCCCAGGTCTGTTCCAGGTGGGCTGCGTGCAAGACAAATGTCCTATTGCTGTGCTATGACTCCAGCCCATAATGTGATTATTTTTATTGTAAACATAATTTGTTATTTCAATACTTAAATACTAATAACCTTGTTCGAACACATTTCTAGTATTCCTGAATCTAGAAATTCAGAATCCCATAATAGACAAATAGGGACTTATATTTTCCATAGTAGAATAAAATAAAAATTAGAAACAAAGAGTTGGAATACTACTAGATTAAATCATCAGTACACTAACTAGAAATAATTAAAATTAATAAAATAATTAGAAATTAATTGTATGAAGATAAATCTAACACATTTAGGGACCACACCTGGAAATATTCACAGACACTCTGGCCATGGTTGACAGACATAGTCAAATTAAACACCAAATAGCTTTAAATTAAAAAAAAAATAAAAACCAGAAAAATCAAGAATAGACTAGTAAATGGAGTGTTTTGGTCAGTGTTTGAACCACACTAGCAGTTTTCAGGTATACTTCTGACCATGGTTGCAGACAAGGTGGACAGCTTCATGAAAAGCATGTACTATAATCAGCTGAGCAATCACTGTACCTTCCTGCTAAAAATTGTGTGTAGTGTGTGTGTGTGTCTGCGTGTGTAACATACAGAAGCAATAAATACAGAAATAAGGAGCAAGTGTTTTCTTTTGAGGTAATAGATTTTTTTTCAATGGGATGAGATGAAATTAGTATTATAATTACACACTGCAGTGACCATTTTGAAAAGGTGGTTGTTACAGAATATATTTTGGGTAGAATAAATACATAGAGTTATCCTATGCATTGCTAATTATTTAGCAGCAGCATTTGCCTCTGATTAATACATTCCAGCATCCCATGCAAAACAAACAGAAAAACCTACTCTATATGTTCATGTGCATATACAATCGGCCACTTATATTAGTCTGCCAGGGCTGCCAGAATAAAGTATTAAGGAACCATTGACTTAGAGAAATTCATTTACTACTGATCTAAGATTAAGGTGTTGGTCTCTCACTCCTATTTTTGTCATTTACTCACTTCAGCCTTCAGGACAATTCCTATATACAGATGCAATTCAGCTGTCTCCATCTAATAAGGATACCACATGCATTAAAGTGCTACCCACTTGATCTCCACTAAACTTAAATTTCTCTTTTATGGGCCCTAGCTTCAAATATACTTGTATTGTTAGGATTTGAATGGAATATATAATTCAGGCTGCAATAGCTCCTTCAAAAAAAGATGGATTAGAAGTAAAGGATACTATGGAAAATAGTACAAGATCCTTGACTATTATGTTAATTATAAAATCTACATTAGCAACATAATTGGAAGCCATCTGGGTAATCACAATTTGTAAGAAAATTTGGAATTAGAGGAGTAAACTCTGAAGACAGGGTGAATACTTTGGAATTCTCACATTATACAAAACAAAAGAGGGAAAATTAAGCAAGCAGATAGAAAAGTGTGAGAAATGTACATCCAAGTTTTAGAATTTCTTTTGATTTCTAGGTCAAGAAAATAAAAAAGTCAAAAAAGTCAAAAGTAAAAGTAGTCGATCAAAATAATTCTTAGAAGTGAATAAATGTAGAAAAGTAAATAATAAAACCTGCAAAAATTTCACAATTAATGAAGAAATTGCTAAAATAATTGATGGAGTTATTCATGCTAACACTTCAATAGATGGAAATTGGTTCCTTATTGAGAAATTGATTCATTCTTTGGATAAACAATTATAGCTTGAAACAAATAAAATCTATTTCAGTATTTTCCTAATTATGTAAATAATGTTTGCAAATAAATGACACTAAGTATTTCAGATCACTTCACTTTTTTTTGCTTAAAGTCTTCCATAATAAATTCTAAGGGACCAAAAAAATAAACAAAACCTCATCATCTCTTTTTTTGGAGTCATTAACAAACTCCTAGAAAGAACTAAGTTTATTATTCACTTTAACATTTTAAATTTACATTTTCCATCTACAAAATGCTACAGAGACTCTTTACTGTCTTTCTCTAAAAGTATAGGAACAATTCTTACAGATAAATGAGGCAATATTTCAACATGAAATGTTTGTATATCCTGCTAGCTCATTCTGACTCTAGGCAAATTTTAGGATATCTTCAAGTATAATTTTTAAATAGAAATTGTCTACTTGCCATCAATAACTGTTGTATATAAATTAAAACATTTACTTTGAAATATAGGCACATACACGCATTTTCATATACATACATACATTTATTGTATTCACACCTATCCATTCATCAATGAGTATAAGGGTATATGTATGTAAGAAGTGTAAAATCATATATTATTTTGTTTTTGTAATTGATTATTTTTTTCTGTATCAGCTTATATCTTTTGTTGGAGTAAGTATATGTAACATTTCATGAAAATTATTCTATGAAGAATAGAAAATATCATATATATCACATAAAAAAGTGAATGCATTTTGGAACAATATTTATTGTGATGATGACATTATCTCAGCCTAAAGTAAATGAGAATTTCTTAAAATTAATGAAATAATCAAATATATTGTTGTTTTCTGTTTGTTTCTTTGGGTCACACTCATATGATTCTCAGGGGTTACTCCTAGCTAGGCACTCAGAAATCGCTCCTTGCTCGGGGGAAACCATATGGGATATTGGGGGATCAAACTGCAGTCCCTCCTAGTCTAGCATGTGCAAGACAGATGCCTTACCTCTAGTGCGTCAACTCCAGGCCCAAATATATTCTAAATTTTATTGATTTTTGTGGAATTCCTGAGGTTTATCAGATTACTTTTTAGATTTTTCAGTATAAAAATTTACCTGAAAATGACCCATTTATTACATAAAATGCATTAATTAAAGATTTCTTTATGGGCATTGACACCAGTAAACTTAAATGAATTATATCTTTCAGACCAACATCAAGCATTTCTTGGTTCTGGAAACAAGAAAACAATAATGAAGAGATCTGATTAAACTAACATTTCAAATAGACTCTGGGCCAAGATCTTAAAATTAAAAAAATATCAATTCACAAAAAATATAAAATTTATTCAAAACTCATCAGGTTTCCTTTGGGATTTTCTTGAAAGCTATATGATAGCTTGTTTGGGAAGCAGTTCAACAACATTATCCTGGTTTTATATAGAATGAAGAGTTACAAGTCTCTTTGAAAGACTAAAGGAACAATCCGTAACTGTCAAATCATAATTAAGACTAATGTTCAGAATTTTCACTATTATTTTTATAAATTAGGATATTTATTTTTGCCACAGTCTGTCAGAGAGAAGAATTTCTCTACACATTTTGAGGTAACTACTCTCAGTATCCATTTATTTACACTTATTTGATATTTTTTCTGACTCTTAGGATTATTTTTTTCTCAAATTTTGGACTGATGAATTACAAATCTATTAATCTATTGCAAAATTCTGTAAACATTTTGAAAAATATTGCAAAAGGTTTCATCTTGAAAACAGACTCCAGGGTATTGATTATAAATAATTATTAATCTTGAGAATGTTCTGGGGGCTCTTAAATATTTTTTAACAAGAAAAGAGTTAAAGAAAAACAATTAAAGAATAGCATAAAAGTAAGGTTATCACAATGTTGTAAAATAAAATAGACTATTACTAATCTTAGACATATTTGAGAAAATAATCTCAGTATTCTTAAAGGTCATCTACACTCTCAAACTCAGTTTCCACATAAAGTAGAAGAGAAATTAAATGAGCATTCAATTTAAATATGATATAAAGAACTATGGAAACTTTATTTTGTTTGCTTTCTGGATTTTTTCTTTTTTTTTTTTTTTTTTTTTTTTTTTTTTTGGCTTTTGGGTCAGAATCAGCAGTGTTCATGGATTCCACACTAAGAAAACACTTCATTGTGAGATTGTGGGATCATATGGGATGCCAGAGATTGAACCATGTGAAAAACAAGAGCCCTACCTGCTTTACTATCGCTTCAGCTCCGTAACTTTGCATTTCATAGGCAATCTACAAATCTTTCTAATCTAGAAATCTTAGAAAAAATAAAATAAGAAAGATTTTTAGAAGTGTCATCCTGTATTGTTTAGGGCTTATTGCTTGCTCTGAGTTCAGGGTCAGGGGTCTATATTAAGGTTCTGGGTGTCCAATTCACAATTACATACAAGGCAAGCACCATTTCAACTGTACTATCCTTCCAAACTCTTTTTGGTGAAACGTTTGAAAGAATGTAAATATACTAAAAATAAATTATCATTCTTTATTTCTATTTTCTTAATAGGTTTATTTATTTTTAGGCTACATCCAGCAGTACTCAGGCATTACTTACAGTTCTGTACATAAAAATTACTCCAGGATCATAAAAAATCACTCTGTGGATCATAATAAATATTGGGGATCAAATTCACGTTGTCCATTGCAGTGCAAGGACCCTACCTATTGCACTGTTTCTCTAGAAATTCATTCTTAAAGAGGACTGCAAACATATGAGCCTATGCAACATTCTCTACTATTGATGCACAGCTACTTACTAGTAATGCATGCCCAATAAAACAACTAAGTAAAAGAAAACTAACGAGTAGTTTAAAGAGATGTTTATTTTGGCTCCATTTTTGTTAATGAATAGGCTTATAATGTTAATACATTAAGAGTAAATAGAATACAATAAAATAGATAGCTAGACTTGATAATATTTGCAAGTGTTACTAGTTCAGAGAACTAGAATTTATTAAAATATAAAAATTGTTTTGATGTTCCAAATAAAAATTATGCAGTTTTTTCCTTTTTGACCCTGAATTAACATTGAAAAGGAATTAAATTGTAGGTAAGCATCAACTCTCACTATTTATACTTCTGGGGTTATTATAATTCTGACACTTATATAAGTAGATTCATAATATTATACATTATATGGGCAAATATTTTAATTAGTTTTCATTCAGACAGAATGGATGTTTAATAAGATTTGGTAATATTTGAATAGAAAGAAGAAATTCTGCTTTCAGTACTTATTAAATATGCTGAGGTATTGAGTCAGTAATTTGGGGGAGGAATAACTCAACAGATCATGTAAATTCTCAACAACATGAAGCCTCAGAGACTAATGCAACTACAGCTGCCAAGGATTCTGAGGTTCAGGGGATACAGCACCATCTCTTAAAAAGGTAAGAATTGATGTGTATGCATCAATGAAACAGTGGTACTCATCATAAAACAGATCCCAAGACAGAAATAATAACATGGATTCTTGCACATGCTGCTATAATTTAAACACTCTCCTTTTATTTGCCTGATAAAATATGGCAAAATGGAGTTAGTTCAGTTAAAATTGCAGGGAATCTTTGACAATACAGTATTGTAAAAGGACATGGATATCAACCTTGTAAAATTTTAATTATTTATTACATTTTTGGGAGGGGAGTTTTGGGCTGTCACACCCGGTGACACTCAGAGGTTACTCCTGGCTATGCGCTCAGAGGTCGCTCCTGGCTTGGGGAACCATATGGGAGCCGGGGGATTGAACCGTGGTCCGTCCAAGGCTAGTGCAGGCAAGGCAGGTACCTTACCTCCAGCGCCACCGCCCAGCCCCCTATTTATTAAATATTTTAAAAGTTTTTTGATTTTTAATAAAATTTTAGTAATATATGCAACTCAATGTTTTCTGAATAAAAACATGAGGGAACTTTATGAATAAATCCAACAAGTACTTAGCGTTGTTGGATGGATTTTCATAAAAGGCATGTAACTCATCTACCTAATAACAATTAGATAAAGGAAGCCTCTGTTTTTCTTATTTTCCCTATGCAAAAGTTAAGTAGAGGTTTGTCTGTTAAGTAGAGGTTTACATTGTTTTTGACACACAAAAGGGAAAAGAGAAAAGAAAAGAGTAAATATCAAACCAGAGCGGTACTAGGAAGGTGATAGAGAAATCCTGGATAATAGCTGTCCAGCTCAAACATCCTTTCTCTCTTCTTTTTGTATAGACTGGGAATAAATATGATTCAAGTATGCAAATATTTCAAATGACAACTACTGAAAAAGACAATGAAATGAGAACAAAGTAAATATTAACAAAGAAAATAATTAAAATCTAAGTGGAATTTATGACATGGAAATAAAAGAAATAAAATACAAAAGATGAATGAGGACAGGAGAAATAGAGCAGGTTTTAATAACCTCATCTTGTACATGGAAATTCGGGTTCGATCCCAAGCACTACATATGTTCCTGTGAGCACCCTGGGGAGCAATTGTCTGGGCTGATCAATAAGCACTGGGCAGAGAAGACACCCAGCGCACTAGCAGTATGATCTCAATGTCATCCCTAAAAACATCAAGAGCTGGTATATAAAAAGAATTAATATGTGGATTACAATGAAACAAATAAGCTATAAAATGTACCCAATAGAAACAAATACTGAGTTAAATACATCAGAGCAGAAATCTCTGGAAATCAAGTGTCTGATGTGGGGTGGGTGAGTAAGGAAGGCTCTTGAGAAGGGGTAGTTGATTAGAGATACTCTGGTGATAGAGGTTGAAAGAAACATTGTATTTATAAAACAATAGCATGAAAACTACTACAATTCATAACATAACAAATGAATAAATATAAAAAGTTATTTTCTGCCAAACAGAGACAAGAATAGATGGGAAGGGAAATGAGAAGTGTAGGTGGCATTTTTTGACTTACTAATGTAGTCAT
>PVKC010011775.1:0-24336 GCA_004027635.1 Crocidura indochinensis | reverse complement strand
AGAAGAGATGAAGTCATGAAATTTTCCTACACATGGATGTACATGGAATCTATCATGCTCAGTGAAATAAGTCAGAGAGAGAGAGAGAGAGAAACGCAGAATGGTATCACTCATCTATGGATTTTAAGAAAAATGAAAGACATTCTTGCAATAATAATAATAATTTTCAGATACAAAAGAGAAAAGAGCTGGAAATTACAGCTCACCTCAGGAAGTTCACCACAAAGAGTGATGAGTTTAGTTAGAGAAATAACTACATTTTGAACTGTCCTAAAAATGAGAACCTATGAGGGAAATGGAGAGCCTGTCTAGAGTGCAGGCAGGGGGTGGGTGGGGTGGAGGGATATTTGGGACCATGGTTATGGGACGTTGCACTGGTGATGGGTGGTGTTCTTTACATGACTGAAACCCCAACACAATCATGTATGTAATCAAGGTGTTTAAATAAAATATATTAATTAAAAAAACTTTTGCTTCCTGGAAGAAATGCATTGGATACATGCTTTTATCTTCCGCCAAATGTTAAAATCAGTAATTGACTAAAATTAGGTAACACTGGAATAGAAAACATTTTGAATAAAATATTAAATCAGAAACCTTATTAAATATTTGAGTTAAAATGAGAAAATTTGAACCAGAATTTATGAGCAACATCAGGCTTCTTCTGTGGTGTGTGCTAGAAGCCTGCAATCCTAAAAGACTCCTTACTTCATTCAGAAAAATGCCTCATACATAACATAAGGAACACAGGGTTTATCACTTGGCGAATCTTCTAACTCCTGGATTTTCTCCAACTGAAAGTATTGAGTACAAGTTTTAGTATCTGATCGCCATAAATCTTAAATGAAAAATTTAACTTCTTTAATGTGAATTTTGAATAGTGAAAAATAAAAGATCTAAAAAAAATTTTCATAGTTTTTCATTGAGATAATTTGATTTTCTTTATTTATATTATATGCTAATTATGTTAGATTAATAGAATATAATTAGAATACTGTATTTAAAATTTGATCAATTAAATATTGAGTTAATTTATGTAAATGGATTCTATGTAAACTTTTACTATTGAAATCCCTAGCTTGAATTTCAAAAAACTTTTCTATTATTAAACTTAGAAATTTAAGTTTGAAGTTTACAATAGAAATTTGTGGTAGAAAATCAAAAAAGCATTTATTTTACATATACTACCCTAACTCCTTATTAAAATTGGCTTTATATAATAACAAATGTTTGAAAATATAATCGTTACTGAGAAACATATTTATAAATACATAAAGCTGTACAAATGATATTTAAATATTCATACCAATAAGTCAAACAGATCTTAACCAATTTATGAGAAATCATTTGTGTTTAGTGAAGTAGAATACTTATGTAAATATGGGCAGAACTCAATTCATAATAGTTTTACTAGAATCTTTACATAATGCATATATTTTTGTCTATGCTTTATAACAGCTTCAGTAGGGAAATCCGGAGTTAAACATTTCCTCTAGTCATTCTGATAAATTTTGGCATTTTGTATATATTCACATCTACGTAAGTAAATTTAAATACTCTAACATTATTTCGTTTATTTTTTGCATCTATGAATTATTGAACATTGTTGACAATTAAAATATCATAGTACTGGGGCTAGAGAGATAGCATGGAGGTAGGGCATTTGCCTTACACACAGGATGGTGGTTCAAATCCTCGCATCCCATATGATCCCCAAAGCTTGCCAGGAGCGATTTCTGAGTGTAGAGCCAATAGTACCCGTTGAGCACTGCTGGGTGTAATACCCCACAAAATAATAAAGAAACAAAAAATATCATAGTATTTGAAATATTATTTTATATTCTTATTTCTTGCTTAAATTTCTCTTGTCTCTCAGGCCTTAACATAGTATAATAGGTAAGGTTTTAAGATTTTTGCCTTGAACATGACCTACTTGGTTTTATTCCCTAGCTTCAAGTATGTTATCCAAGTCTACCAAGTGTGAAACCTGAGCACAGGACCAGAAGTAAGACTGAGCACTTGTTGGGTGTGTTCCCATGAGTACATTTTTTTCATTCTTCCTTTTATATTTGTAGGCTTTATCATTTTCATGTAATTTTTAATATATATTAGCACACATTATTATGTTAAAATGCCATAATATTTAGATTAATTTTGTGAGAGGAAGAAAATTGCATATGGGAAATTGCCCATATCATTTTTTATATTGAATGATTTTTGAAAGCAAAATTTTTTCTCCTTCCTTATTAATAAAATACTCTTTAATGACAAGAGTAAAATACATAGGTTAAAAGATCCTATCTGGGGCAGGAGAGATAGCACAGTGGTAGGGCATTTGCCTTGCATGTAGAAGATCTGGGAAGGGCCCAGGTTCTATCTCTGACATCCCATATGGTCTCCCCAGCCTGCCAGGAGTGATTTCTGAGCGCAAAAACAAGAGTAATGCCAGAGCACTACCTAATGTGACAACTCCCCCCCCCAATGTATATGCAGTAAGAAACTGTACTTCATTCGAATTGTTGTTTACATTAAGATGACATGTGGCTAAATTTTACAGATTAGATTTTTTTATCACATCCAATCCATTACTTTGAAGACTGATTTATAAAATGCAATAAGTAAAGATCTTTTCATACATTAAAATAGTCACTGTCAGGGCCGGAGAGATAGAATGGAGGTAAGGCGTTTGCCTTGCATGCAGAAGGATGTTGGTTCGAATTCCGGTATCCCACATGATCCCCCGAGCCTGCAAAGAGTGATTTCCGAGCATAGAGCCAGGAGTAACCATGGGCACTGCCGAGTGTGACACCCTCCCAAAAAAGCCACTGTCTCAAATAAACTAATCACTCTTAAATAAATGATTAAAAATCAATCTGAATTTTAATAATTTTCATGAAGATTGAAATTTTATAACAAACATGTCTCTATTTATTGAGTTTTTAAAAATTCGATTCAATTTTCTTTCCTGACTTAGATTTTTAATCCTTAGAGGTGTTATATAATACATTTTGCTACCAGGGTAACATTTGAATTGACTTCTCAAAGTTCTTAAGGAAAGAAAAGGAATATCACAGATAGAAATTATGCAGATGATGATGTTAATAGTGTTGGTAAATGATTCAATATCCTTAAGTTTATTGTTAAAATCCATATATTATTGAGAATTGGTGAGTTTTAATATAGAGTTTAAGACACCTATGTCTTGCACTTAGCTAACTTTGATTGAACTCTGCATTGAACAATGCCAGGAGTGATCCCTGAGCAGAGTAATGAGTAAGAACTTCAAAGTGTAGCACCAAATCATTATTTATACATGTATGCTTCATATTATGCATGAAAATGTATAAAACACACATATATACAGATAGAATTATATACATATATAATTATTTACTGTGAAAGTAGCATTTTTACATGATAGTGGGTTCTTAAAAACCATATGATAATTTTGCATACAAAACTTAGAAACTACATATGATGTCATTAATCTCTCTCTGATCTGGATTCTAGTTTCTTTCAGTGTATGATGATCTGATCTTGACCCTCTGCCTTTCTTTTACCTCCAGAACAACATGTTTTTGGCCTGCTCTGAAATCTATGGCTGAGCTTTTCTTGGACTGCAATCCAGCAATTTTCTGTTATCCTGGCTTTTCTTAGTTTCTGGCTACATTGGTGAGACTTCTCTGCTCAGTACTTTATCACTATCGAAGCATAAGAACCTTGCCCTATCCTAAAACTTGTAAACATGTTTGATGCTTATCTAATGTTGTGTCTGTTGGGGTTTATAAGCCATTCATGATTCTGCCTTTTGTCTAGACACAAGGACACTAGCTCATTTAGTCTGGCTGGATGTAAAAGAAAAGACAGTGAAGCTGGAGATCCCTTTTATCTCCCATACCCAGCTGCCCAATTATTTGTTTTTATTGTATACCTTTTTGAGCGGTGAGATTTAAACAGACCAACTGAATTCACCTGTTGCCCTTCTACTACTGCTCTGTTTGCTTTATGCAATTATATTTTATTACATAAGCATCGAACTCAAGCTATTACAATTTATTTAGAAAGAGGAGATTAATTTATTTTCTCTTAAAAAGTGTTTCTTCTTCTATTTATTTATTTATTTTTGATAGTGGTGGTGGTGTGAGGTCTGGGGTGCTCAGAGGTTATTCCTGGCTCACTGTCTGTGCTCAGATTTCGCAACTGGCAGGCTCAGGGATATGGAGAATTAAACCGGGGTCCATCCCAGGATGGTTGTGTGCAAGGCAAAATTCCTTACAGCTAAGCTATAGCTCCTGCGTCTTTTTTAAAAAGTGAAGCAAAATAGTATTTTTTTGTTTGCTTGTTTATTTTTAAAGAAATTTACTTAGATAAGTGTGAGGGAAGGTGGGAGGGGGAGATGAGAGAGATAGAATGACAAAGAGAGAAACAGAGTCAGAAAAAGAAAGGAAGGGTTTCTCCATAATGGAAAATCAGAAAATAACTTTGGCAAGGTAATTATATTACTATTCTTAAAATTAACTTGGTTAAGACTTGTATACATAACAGATAATTTGGTTTATCAAAGAGAATACTTAGGACTCTTGATAGTCCTTTTATATTCTTAAACATATTCTTAGATTGTTAGCAATGTCTTTTATAAACAAATTTGCACTTCTCTAGTTTGCAGCTTCAGTTTCTCCATTTCTTTTTTTTTTCTTTTTTCTTTTTTTTTTTTTGGTTTTTGGGCCACACCCGGCCATGCTCAGGGGTTACTCCTGGCTATTCGCTCAGAAG
Organism: Crocidura indochinensis; assembly: GCA_004027635.1. NCBI lineage: Eukaryota > Metazoa > Chordata > Mammalia > Eulipotyphla > Soricidae > Crocidura > Crocidura indochinensis. The sequence goes on along the minus strand of PVKC010011775.1, from coordinate 19,563 downwards.
TCGCTCCTGGCAGGCTTGGGGGACCATATGGGGAACCGGGGGATCGAACCGCGGTCTGTCCTAGGTTAGCGCAGGCACCTTATCTTCAGCGCCACCGCCAGGCCCCAGTTTCTCCATTTCTATAGAATTCAGGATTTGCATTTCAAATGGATAATTCTTTTTGTTTGCTTGTAATTCCTGAAAGACCCAGTGATTTCCAAGGCTTACTACTGGCTTTGAGCCCAAGACTAGGCAAGACTTGGTATCCAAATGGGATGCCAGGAATCAACCCAGGCAGGTCAAAAGCAAGGAAAATCCCTACCCAATTTTTTCTCTCCAGCCCTCAAATAGATAATTCCTACTACTCTACTTGTAGCCATTCATCAGATACCCACTAGGTTCTCATGTACATACATACTGAAAATCTATGAGCATGACAAATTGATTGTTCTTCAGAAGTCGAAAAAAAACTCTACATTCTTTTGCATACCATTAGTTAAATATATAGAATTCTCTCTACTTTATTGCTATGACCCCTAATCATACATTTCTCCATGAAATAAGTAAGCTGATTTGAAAATTAGAAATTAATCCAATATTGTCAAGTTTTGCTAAGCCAAGACAAAACTTCAGATTTACTTCATTAATGTATTAATGTCTATTTCCTTTTTATGGTAACTACTTCAAAAATATTTGCATCACTATGCAGATTCATATACTTTCTGCATTTTCTTCTAAATGATGTAATGATTTTGAGTTCAAAGGCTACAACTGGGGAAGGAAAGGTGGTGCTAGAGGTAAGGTGTCTGCCTTGCAAGTGCTAGCCTAGGACGGACATTAGGTTCAATCCCCCAGCATTCCTCTCAAGCCAGGGGCGATTTCTGAGCACATTGCCAGGAGTAATACCTGAGCTGAACGTCAAAAGTGTGTACCCTCTAAAAAAAACTCCAAAACCAAAAAGCTACAACTATGTTAATTTATAACTTTTGCTTTTATTTTCTATGTATGAACTTTTATTTCTTTTTTCCAGACCACAAAATTATAGTATCAATATAATGTATTAAATTACTGGCTTCAGAGACTTACAAATCACCATGATATACACTTAAATATGTAACTATGCGTATATAATGATGTATGTCAAACGTTTTTTAAAAAAAATAGAAAAATGAGTTAAGTAGATTATTTATCACCATTTTAACTACATTTAGCACTTAACGAATGTGAAGTACTATTATAGAAATCATCATTTGATTAATTATTTTCTCATTGATTATAATATTCTTTAAACACCCAATGGTGAAAAACATGCAAGACATGCAAATTCAAATATAACATGACCTTTTTTTAAAAATTCTACAAAATATGAAAATACGCAGTTTATGTTTACTAAAATAATGCAAAACATATAACATATATGTTTTGTTTAAATTTAAATAATTCTCCAATAATTTGCTAATGAATATCTTAAAATTAAGATTTTATGAAAGTTTTAAACATTTATTTTCATTGATAAATAAGACTATTTTAAATTTGAATTTAAATTACTTTGCTATACTACAGATGTTGAAGCCATTTTAAAAAGCATTGAAATCAGTATGAATCACTCATAATAAGTTTCAGTTCAGAAAGCAGGAACATGAGATTTCTTAATTTAAATTCTGACATTAAAAGTAGTGGTGCTTTTATTTGCTATTTCATATGGTTTTGCTGAAAAATAAAAATGAATACCACTCCATCATTTTGGCAGACACTTTAATACCAGCCATTTAACTCTCTTCCTGAAATGGAATGCTGCCTGACCTTTACTCTTTTCACCAAAAAGAAATTGTAAAAGCCCAACAAAAATGTAATTTTCTAGTTTTACAATAGGTGAGGAGAGATAAGAAAGACTAAGAGTAGAATCTGAAAATATATAGAAAATAGTACTATGGAGTGCACGGTGTTTTAGCTACATGAGAGAATGACTATTTTTTATTTGTATCCGATCTAAATTCATGATTTCATATTTTGCATAGTAAATATTAGTGTTTAAAGAAGGTTATAATAGAATATGTGAAAACCATTATTTCGTCAAAACAACCCTTTTTTAAGGGCAAAAAGTTAATTATCCCTTGCCATTTCAATGTCATTCTCATTAATAAAACAAATACTGAGAAACTATTCACGTTTGAAATTAGATGTCGTTTTACTAGATGATTCTAAGTAGTTTATAAAACAATCAAATATTATTATTAAACTAAGAATATTAAGTAGTTATACATGATACTTCAAACTATGCTTAGATAAGACATTTTATATTACAGGCAGTTTGAATTACTGTTAAAATAAAAAATGTTTCTCAGAGAGATTCAGTTTATTCACCATATACCACTTTTTTACATTAATAAAGAGTATCTTTAAGAAACTTTTTCAATGACAGAAAAGTAGTCTTTTTAAGTCACTAAAGTTTTATGAGAACAACATTATTTATCTGACACCAAGCCAATCATTTGCAAATGTAGTCAGTAAAATTAGAATGAAATTATGATTAAAATGCTAATTTCCATATAATCAAATGATGGAATCTAATTTTTAAATTAGGAAAACTTAATTTCCTTGTAAGCATTTTGGGTTTATTTTTTAAAAGCCAGTCTGTGAAAATAGAATTTGAAAAGAAAATCTAAATTCTTAAGTTAACTCCCTATTTGTATCTATAAGCTTGGTATTTTAAGCATGTTTAACTTGACTTTTTCCATGTTCTCTGAGGAAGGTGTGCACTCCAGAAACTGAAGCATTGAAGAGGAAAAAAAGTCAGAAAAGGAATAACAATGAGGCTTTGATTCATATATCAAATGACTTTTGAATATCTTGAGGTCTATTCCCCAAACTAGTATCTCTTTATATCTGAATGTTTCTATTAAGCACTAGGCAGACATATAAGTTCTCAGAAGAGAAGCTTGAAAGCAAAACAAAACAAAACAAAATCTCTCAAGAAATTATTCTGCTACAATTTGTTGATCTTGAAAAGATTAACTAGGTTTCCAATAATGCATTTTATTTTGATATGTTTCATTTTGATATATTTTGTTTCATTAACTCTCATTTTTTATTAACATTAATTTTAATGGCAGATTTTAATGTTTCTAGTGAAGGCAATATTAAACTCTACTAAGACAGAGTAAACAAAGCGAAGGCTTGTGAAATGGAAGTAAAAGTAGGAAAAAACTAAAGTTAATTTAGCAATCCTAAATAAAGTTTGAGTTTAGTATAAGTCTAAGATTATAGCTTGGAGTTATCAGAATCACTGAAAAAAAATAAAGTGAAAATTTAGGAGAAAAAGAAATAAAAAAGAAAGAGACAGAGAGACAAAGAAAGTAGAGAGAATGAAGAGAGAGAGAAAGAGAGAGAGAGAGAGAGAGAGAGAGAGAGAGAGAGAGAGAGAGAGAGAGAGAGAGAGAGAGAATCCTGTATAAAGCCCCACTCCTCTGGCATTATTTTTTGGTTAATCGCAGATTCTTTGTTTGGTGACAAGTAAATAATTCTGGGATTTCCAGAAAATTATGTAGCACTTCTAAACCTAGATTGTCTTTTTTGCAATATAAATTAAGGTAAATAGACCATATTATTTTAAGGATTTAATAATATAGTTTATGCAAAGTTATATTCATGTATATTTCTTCAAAAGTACTATCTTATAAATAAAATATTTGACATGAGTCTATTTTATATTTTAAAATAGTTATCCAACATTCTTACATTATTTTAATAATTCTCTATATGAATGTCTTTGTATATATTTTAGATACCATGTTTACTAAAATAAATCATTGCTCTCTCATTTATTTGATATAAAATAAAGCAGCAAAAAAGAATATTTAGTGAATACAATTTGTAGATTATCACATATATAAGAAAAATGACCAAGATGACTAAATTAATTTAAAATTTTTATAATAAGAAAAAAATAGACTTCACAGTGAATGATGTATCATATGTACAAACTAGTCATGAATGTTTGTGTAATTATTCCCAAGGCTACCAAGTAATTGAATGTGCAGTTTTCCAGTTCCTATAGACCAGGTTATTTTCAGCTAAAAGAATAATGTCTATAATCTCACCACAAAAAATAAAAATCTTCATTCTATTAAGTTCTCCCCAGGGTACTTTTAATATTGCTTTTACAGGTAGCAGGGTTCATCCTCTATCCAAAATATAGACAGCCATATTTTGTCCCAACCAACTTTATAAAGATGTTTCCATGGATACAAACTTTTTTTCTGGATATTATTTTTTTAGACATCCGAAAACTACCACTAGAGAATTAGAAGACTGAATCCAGTAGAAAATTTAGTGTTGCTTCAGATTTCAGCTTCATCACTTTTCTTACATTTTATGGATAACTAAAGTAATACTTAATTTATATTTCATTGCTTCCATTTGCAGTTTAGACTATGGTTTTGGGAGTCTTGAAGCTTTCTCTCAATACTGACATTTATTTAGTTATTCCTCAATTTGCAGATATTTATAGTTATAAATATGTCATTTAGAGTTTTTTTTAAATATGATGGATTTGATATGCCTTTATTCATTATTTCTAAATGATATTTACTGTGTAAAACATAATGCTAGTAATTCTATCTATTCATTTATATATCTGCTATAATTTTTACTACTTATCTATACATTACCTTGTATTTTTTCTTTCAGTAGTTGTCATTAATCACCTATTCTCAGATATCTTAAAATTGATATAATATAAATTTCTGTATAATAACATGTTAACATAGAAAGATAGGCAATTCAAATCATTCTTGATAATTATAATGGTTTGTGTCTGACAATCTTGTCTCTAACAGTACAAGTAAAGTGAAAATGTTCCTAATTAACATATTATATGTGAGTTTTAGAATAACCAAAAAATACATTTGATCAGTTTGCAATTTAATGAAGTTGCTCACTAATCATAGTTATAAGTACTGAGTAAGCATACATTCAATGATAAATTAAATGTGAGAGGAATTAGAATTATTCTGAGCAAATAAAGATACATATGAGATCTGAAAGAAGTGTAGGAATGAACTTTGAAGAGACAGCATGTGTGAAGGTTCTAGTTCAGAAAAGATACTTTGAATAGGTCATTTATTTTGGAGAGTTAGGTATGAAGCATTTTTGAGAATTGATCTTGTCAAAAAAGTAATCTTTTTCTAGGTGAACTTACCTATTGATATAGAATCTTAGTAGTAGTTTGAAATATTTTAATATGTTATCTATTAATCAATATATTAGAGACGTACCATGATTTGCATATTATTAAGTAGATCTATGTGTTACTTTATATATTACTAAAGAATTGTCATTCATAGCACTGTTAATGATAGTTTCATGCATACATATTTGCGACACTATGCTCACCCTAAGCTTTATTTTTGGGGACAGGGTTAGAGAGGTCTGTGGTGGGAAACAAAGTAGGCAAAAATTAAATAAATTGTAGGCAGATATGAATGGCTTAAATCTGTTTAATTAGGATGATGGGATCATATCAATTAAAGTAAAAAAATAAAAACTCCAAGAAAATGTTAGAATTTGCATGGGTCCTGATGGAAATAGGACGATTCAAAAACTATATAAATATATATAGCATAATATAAAACATATATGCATATCTAATCTATGTGCACATTATTTACATATATTTGTTTTATAATACTTATTTATACATACTACATTATAATGTGTTCTATCATATCTGGAAAAGTAAACTAAGGTTTTATATTTCAGATCTTAATGTGGAAACATACATAAATATGGAAGATGACAAAATTGCTAAATGAAAAACTAATAAAATCAAAAGACAACGACAACAGAATCAATAGCCATTCAACAACAAGCTGTACAAGGGGGGAACAGTAGCACTAGCATTACGAGGGGTAAAGGAGGTTCGAAGTGGGATGCATGTTGGGAACAGGGGTGAAGGGAGGACAACACGGGTGATGTGAATGCCCCTCATTCATTATCACTATGTGCCTTAAATACTACCTAAAATATGATTGCCAACAATATGTAACCCAACATGTTTAAAAATAAAAATTATATTAAAAATATTACTGTGAACGACTTGTAATTCATCTGACCACAATAAAAATTTTTAAAAAAAGAAAAAAACTAATAAAATGACATTCTGACATTTCTGTTTTCAGTGCTTATTGAATCATTTATTTTTAGCAGTAAAAATGTGCTATTGCCTTAATATAGCATTGTTTATATTGTAAAGGATATCTTGATTGTTTCTAAGTTTTGGCAATTATGAAGAAAGCTGAAATAAACATTTCTAGTCAGAGTTTCATATACACATATGTTTTAAATTTTTTTAGGAAAATGTCAAGAATGTGATTTCTAGAAATTATGGCATGTGGATGCTCACTGGCAAAAAAAAAATGCCAATCACTTTTTTCCAAAATGGTTATACAATTTCTACATTGTTGCTATTACTGATGTGATGTTTTTTACATCTTCTGGGAACTTTTGAGAATTTTTAAATAAAAAATGTTATAAATAGTATCAACTTTATAATTCCTATCAATGTACAAAAAATAAATTTTTAAACAATTATTTCATAAGTAATGTATACATTATGTAATACAAAATGTTTACTACAATGTGAATCTGAAAGATTATTGTTAAGTGGTACCTTAATCAAGATAGAAAATATTTTCATAAAACCAAAATGGTTTTATCACATTCTTTTAGAGGGGGTCCTCTCTATATTCTGTAGTCAGATAGAGAAAGAGAAAGAGGGAAAGAGAAACTTGGTATAATAATACTCATAATAAAACAAAGCAATGAAACAAAAAAAAAAAAAACCCTGCAATAATAACACATTACAGAAGTTACCAGAAAGAGCTATGATAAGAAAACAAAAGGGACAGGGGGAATGTCAGTACTTTGCTGTTCGGATAATAGACTACTGTGTGCATATTCATAGCCATAAAAGTTCTCAGTTATAAAGATTACAAAAGTTGACTTCAAGTTAAGACAAGAAATAATATAAGAGCTTATAGATATAAAATGTAAACATTGTAAAATGATAGTTCTAACATATAAAGATCATGGAATTGAGTCTCAGAAAGAAAGAAGACTGTAATCTCAAGCTATTGGAAGGTCAACTGTATGTGACAGAAGGTTTGGAAATTGAATACCAATATTGATTAAAAAAAGATATACATAGTTTTAACAGATATAAAGGATCTATTAAAGATCTATTCTTTAGGTGTGAAATTCACCTGTCAATATTGAGAAAATGCATACTTTTTTTTTCTTTTTTTTGGTTTTTGGGTCACACCCGGCAGTGCTCAGGGGCCACTCCTGGCTCCACGCTCAGAAATTGCTCCTTGCAGGCACGGGGGACCATATGGGGCAACGGGATTTGAACCGATGACCTTTTGCATGAAAGGCAAACGCCTTACCTCCATGCTATCTCCCAGGCCCCACATACATTTTTAATTGATATAAAGAATTTATTAAAGAACTATCCAAGAAATGAACTACCCTTTATTGATGTATTTAATTACAGAGCATTGTTTGAATTAATGTGGCAGTGCTATATCATGAAATAGTATTCAAACTGATAATGGGCTCAGAAACTGTAGATATTGCTAATTGTATCCTGGATAAGATGCTATGGAGAAACATCTCAGCCATGGAATATATTTAAGTGAGTGATGTAAATTTATTCATAGTTCATTTATATTTGAGTGTATAAATCATGAGGAGATAGTAACCTATATGAGTGGTCTCAATGTAAGGATGTCTAAAAATTAAATTGATAGGATAGTTTTGAGCAGCTTAAATAATTAAAGAATGCACTTAATGTGTCAAGTTCACGAGAAATTTTCTTAGAGGTGTTTTTTGCATCTTATAATAGGATTTTACTAAATGCTTTTTTTTATTAAATGAATAATGAATAGAGAACTTATGGAGATGAAAGTAAATGGTAAATGTTTTTTAAATGATATTACCAATTTCTAGAAATTTAAGTACTACAATAAACTCATGCCAGAGCCAATAAGAAGAATTTTTAATAAAGTATGATTAGCAAAATTTAAAAATAATCTTTGTAAAGCTACCAAGTACAAATTATTCTTAGAAAGAATGAATAGTAACCTTTTGTGTAGAGAAATAAAGAAATGCCTGTCTTAAATTTAGTTTCAAAAAAGTAATATTTGATACAAAATGAATATTATGGAGTAGAATAAAAATAATTATCAAAATGTATTGTTTAAAAATTGTAGAAATGTAAATTAAATTATTATTCTGACTCCAATTAAATTTAATATTGCTTTTTTGCAGTCATTTGATGCGTTTGTATGCTTTCAATTAAGTACAAATTTTAAAATGAAAAATATTTTTCTTTGAAAGATATGTAATATTTTATGAGAACTCTAATCTTTTTTTGTCATTTTTTTTGGCTATACTCAGCAGCGCTTAGGGGTTACTCCTGGCTCTCCTCACAGATCATATGCAATGCTGGGGATGAAACCCAGGTCTGCCTTGGGTCGGCTGCATGCAAGGCAAAACACTCTATGTCTGTATTATCACTCTGGGCCCTTTGAAATGTTTTATTGTTGTTGGGTTTTATGAATATACATGAAAAAATTCCTGGGCTAGAAAACACATATTTGAATTTTATTTATCCTTTTAATTTATACATGCTTCATAAAATTATATAGAATACTACAATGCATAAGCATATATAACATTGCATCCCACTCTTTTATGCAATTAAAAATTTATTGAAGCTAATTTTTATGTAACATTCCTTATATTTACTTAATCAAAAAGTATTTACTAGGGCTGGAGCAATAGCACAGTGGTAGTGCATTTGCCTTTCATGTGGATGATCCAGGACAGATCTCGGTTGGATCCCCGACATCCCATTTGGTCCCCCAAGCCAGGAGCGATTTCTGAGCGCATACCCAGGAGTATAGCAACCCCTGAGAGTCACCAGTGTGGACCCAAAACAAACAAAAAGTATTTAAGTATTTACTGCTACTTAGACACTAATCAAAAAAGGATTATAAAGCAAATGAAAAAATAATGTTTATCCACTTATTTGAAAAATAATTTTAAGGAGGGATTATGGATAGTGTTTCTAGCCCCATGATGAGAAGCCATCACTGAAAGTGATTGGGAAAACATATATGATACTGAGGATTAGAATCTGGGTGAGTAAATTTCACTGCAAACCCCTTTTATTAAATACTCTAACTACCTTAAATACTGTACTATATCTTTAACATTGGAAAATAATTTTAATGGCAACTCGACAAGATAAATAAGAATATACGTAAGCTAGATATGTTGTTTTATATCAAAATTTGCAAAAATATTTAAGATATTAATTTAAAAATTAATTTACTCTTATTTTATTTGATTTGCAAAACAACAGTTTTACTACTCAACTGAGAGAAATAAAACAATAATTGAACAATAAATTGCTAGCAAGTTGACTTTGTACTATGTTTTCTCAAAAAAACAAAACAAAACAAAAACAAAATTCAAACTAATGAAATTTATGTTGTTCCCCTTGGCTTCCAAAGTTTCTGTACACATATATCAACTCGATTGTCATTGTCTTACATCTGTTTTATGGTAGCAGCATTATTCATTATCATTCTTTATTCTACCAAAGGCTTTTTGAATGGTTGTACCCCAAACTTTAACAGAGGAACTGTTTCATCTATAAACAAAAATTATTTTGTGCACTTCACTTGTTAAACTTACTTGCTTTCATGTGCAAAATCAAACTTGAAACTTGGAGCCACCAAACAAACAAATAAAAAAATCCGAGTCATATATAGTTCATCAAATTCTGATGAACAAAGTATTGCAATACTAAAAGGATAATCCATCAAACACAACCAAAGACATAAGACTTTAAAGCAATGTTTCGATCTGGGTAGTAAGTTTGACCACTCTCCATCTTTTATTTCCTTCCAAAGGCATGAAATAGCACATGGAAAAAGCAATCACCTCCTGAGGGACTCAGCACGGTCATTTCAGTTTTTTAATTAGAAGAAGCTGAGAGTTCATATTAAAAAAGAAAAAAAAGAATTCATGTTACAGAAAAAATAATTTATGATTTCTCATGGAAGGTCTCTTCATTAATTCTCTGATTTCACTTAAAGAAGCCTCTATATTGAAGAATTATCTCATTTGCCAATTTGCAAAACTAAATTGATGAAAATAACTTTTAAAACAGAACTATTTTAATAATTTATCTCTTTTTTTGTACTTAGTAAGTCATAGTAGTTTAACAATTTGTACATTTGCTAATAGTGAACTATGAAGTAATGATGAGAAACTGAGATTTTATGTAATATATGTATTAATAATTCACTCGGAAAGTTATTTTAAATGAATATGACAAGAGGTGATAGTTTAAGAGGATAAAAGTATGTGTTTGCTTTTATGGGCCAATCTCTTAACACTATGTTCTCAAAACAGCTTGGTTTACTATTCATAAATGTTTGTATGCTTAAAATGTGTTGCCCTTGATATTTCAAACAAAATAATAAAGCTCTTCATCCTATGATTATTAATAAATTACACTTTCAATCTGATATTTATACTAAGGACATCTGCCATTAATTCTGAATTATTTGGTTTCTTTGCTTGTCTTCCTTTTTAAGTTGCTTATGTATTTCTGTTTAAAGAATAGCTGCTTCTGGGGCCCAGGAGATAGCATGGAGGTAAGGCATTTGCCTTTCATGCAGAAGGTCATCGGTTCGAACCCCGGTACCCCATATGGTCCCCCGTGCCTGCCAGGAGCAATTTCTGAGCATGGAGCCAGGAGTAACCCCTGAGCACTGCCGGGTGTGACCCAAAAACCAAAAAAAATAAAGAACAAAACAAAATAGCATTATTAGCACTGACCAGTGAATATAGATTTGCTGGATATGACCAAGACAGTAAAAAATATTATTAATGTTTTAATATAACTATAAATGTGTTTGTATCAAGGTGTTTAAATAAAGATATTAATTTAAGGAGCCCGGGAGATAGAAATGGAGGCAAGGCGTTTGCCTTTCATGCAAAAGGTCATCGGTTCGAATCCCGGTGCCCCATATGGTCCCCCGTGCCTGCCAGGAGCAATTTCTGAGCATGGAGCCAGGAGTAACCCCTGAGCACTGCCGGGTGTGACCCAAAAACCAAAAAAAAAAAAAAAAAGAATAGCTGCTTCTATTTATAGTATCAAGTTGAGGTGACCCTTTGTTATAGTCTATAGAATGAAATCTGGTATGTATAGTCAACAAATTTAATATATAAATTATATATGTACATATATATTATATATATTAAATTTGCTGACTAAATAGAAGACACATAGAGAAAGGAGCAAAGGCCAGAGAGTGTACAGCACATGGCATGCTTCCCTTACATTCTATTGATCTGGGTTTTATTCCCTAAAATGTAGGGAATTCAGCACTACATATATGGTTTTCTGAGCCCAACGAGGAGTGATCTCTGAGTGTAGAATGAGAAGTATCACTTAGTACAAAGGATTTGGTTCCTAAACAAATAAAAATAACTATACTTAAGAATTTATATACCTTAAAGAAAAGACTAAAAATATTGTATTTGAATTCCTATATTTGAGCCACTCTATATGAACATGCATATAATATCCTGGTTGAATTTTAATGGTATTTCCAGTTTAACAAACACTTTCTCATAACCAATTATTTTTATTTTTCTACTATTCAGTATAATTGGTTTTGAGTATATTTTTCTTTCTCCTTAAATTTATATAGAACTTTATGATGATTCCTAGTTATTTGTTTGATTGGTTTTGATTAGATTTTATTTACACCATCTGTGCTCAGTATTTATCTGGCTCTGCGCTCAGATATCATAACACCAGTCTTATGCTGGGAGGGCAATACACAAATAAGGTAACTGGGATTGAACACAGGCAGCTTGCTAGGCAAGTAAATCTTCTAGTTGTACTAGCTCTCCACTGCTCTTACACTACTATTCATGTGTCTAAGTCTGTTGCTTTGTTTTGTGTTGTTTTATGTTATTTTGTTGTCTCTGAAGCAGCCTGGGTCTGCCAGTATTCATCAGAGGTTCAAAGCAAGGGTCCAAGGATAGGAAATTTTAAAAATCCCTCTAAAGACTGGGGATTACTCAATACACACCAAGTGGTGCTGCAGATCTCCAGAACCACATTAGCACTTCCTATCTTACTTCACTCAGTGACGCTAGATTATTATGTGGTGCCTGGGATAGAGGGATCCAACAGGGCTTCGTGTGCAAGGCATGTGCTTTAAGTCTTAGACTATCATTAGTGTTCATATGCGTGTGATTCTAATTTCCACACCCTTTTAATTTTTGTTTGCAAATGACTTTAATGTTCTTTCCTCACTCTTTCAAAATAAGGATTCTATCTAGATTTACCCTTTTTTGTTTTGTTTCGTTTAGTTTTGAAGCCACATCTGCTGGTCACAGTACTTTCTCTTGCCTCTGGATTCAGGAATTAATTTTGGTAGTGCTTAGTGGACCAAAACGAATGCCAGAGATTTAACTATTCCAGTTAGCTCACACACAAAACAAGTACCCTATCCGTTCATTGTGTTGTCACTCTGGAGGCTGACTTGTAAAACATTTGTAAATTTTACTTTTGGAATAGTATGTGACTATATTTTGTAAATATTATATTGGGTCTGAAAAGAGAAAATTATTAAAGAAAAAATAAAACTCAATGATTGCCAATATATCAATATTGCTGATATAAAACATTAGGATATAACATTTTTGTTTTCTGTTTGTTTTTTTGGGAATCACATCCGGTGGCGCTCATGATTTACTCCTGGCTCAGAGCTCAGATGTCGCTCAGGGCAGGCTCAGGAACCATATGGGATGCCGGGATTCACACCACTGCTTGTCCTCGATTGGCTGCGTGCAAGGCAATTACCCTACTGCTGTGCTATCACTCTGGCCCCAGGATATAACTTTTTTTTTTTTTGGTTTTTGGGCCACACCCAGTGACGCTCAGGGGTTACTCCTGGCTATTCACTCAGAAGTCGCTCCTGGCAGGCACGGGGGACCATATGGGGAGCCAGGGGATCGAACCGCGGTCCATCCTAGGTTAGCGCAGGCACCTTCTCTCCAGCGCCACCGCCGGGCCCCCGAATATAACATTTTTATTAAATGTTTTCCACTTAAGTAATTTGAGAGATGTGCAAAGGTTAGATAAAAGAATTATAACACTAAATTTCTATTGCTTCTATGAGTGTTTAAGTTAAAAAATTATTAAAACGTGTTCTTGGGAGCCGGGAGGTGGCGCAGGAGGTAAGGTGCCTGCTGCCTTGCCTGCGCTAGCTAGGACGGACCACGGTTCGATCCCCCAGTTCCCATATGGTCCCCCGTGCCTGCCAGGAGCGACTTCTGAGCGCATAGCCAGGAGTAACCCCTGAGCGTTTCTGGGTGTGGCCCAAAAAACCAAAAAAAAAAAAAAAAAAAAACGTGTTCTATTTTTTTTTTTTGGGGGGGGGTCACACCCGGCAGTGCTCAGGGGTTACTCCTGGCTATGTGCTCAGAAATTGCTCCTGGCAGGCACGGGGACCATATGAGTCACCGGGATTCGAACCGATGACCTTTTGCATGAAAGGCAAACGCCTTACCTCCATGCTATCTCCCGTACCCCACATGTTCTATTTTTAAATACTCAAGCATTCATGGGACCAAAACATTATGAGAATTATATTTCTTGTGCTTTCTTAGTTATATTGTATTTAACACTACTGTACTGAATTAAAAATTGTCTTATATATATTTAAATAATGTAGGAAAAGATACTATATATTGCCAACTTTCATCTATTTTAATAGAATAGAAATTAAACAACAAATTCAGTGACCTATAATTCAGTTTCATAAATGACAAAATGACTATAAAGATGGGAATCTTATGTGGTGTCAATGTGATCCTATATGATTTATAATTAATAAAGAGATTATGATTTGTAATCATAGGGTTTAAAGGGACTACTGAAATTTAGGGTTTCCAATAAGCAGATACTATTTTTGTGGAACTCTACGAAACTTCTGCTGAATCATATTGACATTCTCCTGAAATATATCTTATACATCAGTGAAAAACTATTTCTCTTGTCTTACTTATTCCATCTTTTTCAAAATGTACAGCTAACTGCAACTTTTGCAGAAATGTGAAAAAGGGAGAAAAATACCAATAAGTAGGTGAAGGTAAGTTGAATGGTTCTTACCCTTGGTAAGCTAAACTACTTTTATATACATAAAATTATAAGATGGAGCAACATTGAGAGCACAATCATCTTGAGATTTTATATGAAACCAACAAATAGTAATAATAATTTTTGTATTGTTTCTTTGCTATGAATATTTTTCATTTTAAAAATTTACATTTAATTATTGGCTTACTAATTATATAGTAATGGTTTCTACTTTATAATAAGCTAATTCAACTATTATTCATTGAAATATTTATTTTTGAATTTTTTTTATTTAGAAAGAAAAATTTTAGTTTTTTTTGTTTGTTTATTTGTATTGTTTTAATTTTGGGTCAAATTCAGTGACATTCAGGGGTTACTCCTGTCTGTGCTCAGAAATCGCCCTTGCCAGGCTCAAGGACAATATCGGATACCGGGAGTCAAACCACTGTAGGTCTTGGGTCAGCCGCATGTAAGGCAAATACCATACCGCTGTGCTACCTCTCCAGCCTTTAGGATTTAGTTTTCAATATCATTTGCATACATCTGATAAAGGTTGCTAATAATGTTCTATTAACATTGTTAGTATTCTACTGCTTAACAATAAATATAATTTTATTGCTATTCAGACATTTATATGTTTTGATTATCATTCCTCTACAGTCTATGTGGATTCATTTTTTAACATCATCATGGAGAATTTTCTTTAATACTTTTATTTAAAATTTTGAAAAAATGAATGTTATTAACTTTTGTTTGATGGCATCCATAATAATGTACTCATTTTGAAAAATGTTAAAATATGCAATGTTGGAAAGGATGTATTATATTTAATCAAAAAATATATAAAATATCTTTTTTTTTGTTTTTTTTTTTTTTGGTTTTTGGGTCACACCCGGCAGTGCTCAGGGGTTACTCCTGGCTCCATGCTCAGAAATTGCTCCTGGCAGGCACAGGGGACCATATGGGGCACCGGGATTCGAACCAATGACCTTTTGCATGAAAGGCAAACGCCTTACCTCCATGCTATCTCCCGGGCCCCTATAAAATATCTTTTATAATTTAAGAAATGTAAGCCTAAAAACAGCTTATTTTAGAAATAATCATGTTATATTTTATAACTTATTTTTAAACTTTATTTTTAGGGACCAGAGCATTGGCTCGTGTGGTAGGGCATTTACCTTGCATGCACTAACCTAGAAGTACTGCAGTTCCATCCCCTGGCATCCCATATAGTTCCCATGTGAGGTTAAAGTTGATCATTCTTAATAAGACTTTAAAGAAATCTGTCCACTTGCTATAGAAGAGAAAAATGTAAAGTTTTTCATAACACTCCTTTATATTACTCAATACATAATGTATGTTCTCCTTTTCATTCTATTATTAGTAACTTCATCTACTTTTTTATTAGGTTGACATGAGATTTGTAATTATACAGCTTTGATTTTAAAATGTTTTTCATGACCTTTCAGGCAATAATTTAACTTTCAATTATAATGTGGCATCAATGTTCTGCCACGTTCATCACAGTTATAGAATGGAATTAAAATTATAAAGTGTATTTTATGTACAGCTACTAAAATGCAAATTGAAAAAGTGCTTTATGATTAGAGGTATCTGAAATCTTAACAGTATTCAAGTTTTCACATCAATGGTGTAATGAATGGTTTATGTCACAATTTATTATGCTATATTAATTGAAGGCCACTCTTTTTTATATAGGCAAAACAAGTACATATTTTACATGAATTCTATTGCAAATGTAAGGAAGTAGACTGGGAAAAAAGACATTGATAATGTGATTTAATTACTGAATGTGGTCCTCTGTGACTTTTTATATGGATCCTATTGTCCATTGCATGATATTCTCAAATTAAATATTCACATCTTATTTGTGTAAGCATTTGCTTTTACATAAATAACAGGATTTCTCTTTCTACTTGATTTATTGAATATGTGAAATCTGTGGTATTTGTTTATGTTTGAAAACAGCTGTCTATTTGTATCCTTAAAGGCATGCCCTTATTCAAACATTTAGTTCAAAATTGCATGCTGATGTAAACCATATCAATCACCCTCAACTGTTCCCTTGTTGACTCGGCTTATATTTTCAGGTCATACATGTACAACCACACTTTAATTATCAATTTGATTGCCACTGATGCATCTCATAATTCTTATTTCTTCTGTGTTTAGTTCAAGAAGTTACTGACAGCAAATCAATGAAAATAAAAATCAATTCTGCAGTCTTTGTTATATGTCCTTACTTGGGATTGAAAATATATTTCATAATTGCTTTTCACAGAAAGTTGTATTAATAAGTAAATTTCTGTGCTTTTGCTTTTAATGTAGATATTTTAATTTATTAAACTAATTTTAGTAAGTAGACTTTTCTATGCTTTCTCCTATAGTATTTCTCATATTCTTAAACACCTCCTCCTTTCAAATCCTCTTCTCTCCCCTCCATATATCTCTGCTATCATCTCATCCTGTTTTTGATCAAGATCTAGAAATGCTATGGATTAGTCCTGACTGTGATTAGGGGTCACTTTTAATAATGTTTCAGGTAACAGATGGAGTGCTAGGAATTGAATCATGCTTAGCCAGATGCAAGGCAAGTACTTTAAGCCCTGTGCTCTCTTTCTGTTCTTACTTGATCTTTCTTAAAGGAATAAAATATAAATTTGTCTATATACACATTATTAAAATTGTTAGCAGTTAATTGTTATCTACTTAAATAAAATTGTGAATTTTTAAAGAAAATTGAGAACAATTTTAAAATGTAAACATTGGAAAATAATCCCATATATTCCCAATTTTTTGAGAAGTCTAAAATAATAACTTATTTACGTTGGTGGTGGGTATGCCCCTGATTCAATGTCACTATGTACCTCAAATACTATTGTGAATGATTTGTAATCCACTTTGGCCAAAATAAAAAGTATTAATATAAAAAAATAACATTTTATGAATTATTATTTGATTAAATACTTTAATACTAATTTCATAATAAAAATAAATTCTTGTCCTCAAACTAATCTTTCAAAATACTCCATGCCAATAGTGAAGTATGCGTATCATATTTGTAATCAATCACTTATATGCAGTGCTAAGGTGAAAATAAATTTTAAAAATTCCCCTTTCTCATGTATAATACTCAGAAATATTTTTACCATATTGCAATAACTTTGAGGGTCACAAAGTGTGCGGCTTTAGGACTATCAGGACATATTCTATGGTACTTTGGTGGTCATGTGGTGCTGAAGATCAAACCCACAACCTTCCATATGCCAGCATGTGCTTTTCTACTTGAGTCAATTCAAATCATTTATGAAGTACTTAATATCTTTTGCAAATTGAGCAAGCATATGGTAATCTAAATTGCATAGAAAAAATACAGAATACCTTGACAGATCACAACTTCTGCTTGGATTATCCACTGTTTTAATTTTGGGTGCAGATATATTGTCCTAAGTTTAGTGACATTTAGTATCAGACAAATGAGATAGATTAGCAAATTATTGGTTAAATATAGTCAAAAGAATGAGATAAATTATACACATGGTAATCATACTTTAGAACAGAGTGAATACATATAAATAATGAGAATATTTAGTAATAGCAGAAGAGGTTATTCCTGATTCCAGCAAGAATGTATATTATATTCCTCAAAAACTGGAAATATTTCTCTCATATAATCCAGCAATACTACTACTAGGAACATACCCTAGGGACACAAAAATACAATTAAAAATGCCCTCTGCACTCATATGAGCATTGTAGAACTATTTACAATAGCCAGAATCTGGAAACCACCTTTGTGACCAACAGCAGATGAGTGGCTAAAGAAACTGTGTGCACCTATAGAATGGAATCCTATGCAGCTGTTAAGAAAAATGAAGCAGTAAAATATGCCTCTACGTGGATGAATATGGAAATTATTATGCTGGGTGAAATGAGGGAGAGAGCAATATACAGTCTCAGTCATTGGGGGGTGGGATATAAGAAATATAAAAGACAGTTCGGTATTCATATTTAAACACAATAGAGACGAGGGCCCAAAGGACCATCCCATGATATGAAGCTTACTACAAATATTAGTGTGCACAGTCAGAGAAATTACTGCACTGATAACTATCAAGACAATGATAGTATGAAAAATAGAATGCTTGTTTCGACCACTGGCAGGGGTGGAGGAAGATCAAAATGGGGGACATTAGTGGTCAGAAATTTGCACTGGTGAAGTGGAGAGGTGTATATTATTTGACTGAAATCAAACTACAAACATATTTGTATCAAATGTGTTTAAATAAATAAATTATTAATATATATACATGTATCTATATTTATATCGTAGGAGTTAATGGAGTGAAGCCTGCTATTCAGCAGTAATTAAATACCATGCCTCCCCCAATGATAAGGAGGGTTATTTTACCAGAGATTATAGGCTTTAAGAGTTCATTGTGTGAGCAGTGCATGTGGCAAGTCCTCTAGACAACTTAAAATATCATGTTGGCAGGGGCTAGAGAGATAGCATGGAGGTATAGCATTTGCCTTGCATGCAGAAGGATGGTGCTTCGAATACTGGCATCCCATATGGTCCTCAGAGCCTGCCAGGAGTGATTTCTGAGCATAGAGCCAGGAGTAACCCCCTGAGCACTGCCGGGTGTGACCCCCAAACCAAAAATAAATATCATATTTGTAGATACTATTGAAAGAATTTTAGTCCTTTATCACACTTATTGTATAGATAATAAGTGATAAAAACTAATAAATTACACTATAAGTATGAGGTTTCTTTAATTTGAATTGTCATCTACTTGTCATCAGTAGTTTAAGAAATGGTAAGTCTAGGGGCCAGAGCAATAGTGCAAGCAGTAGGGCACTTTCATTTCACGCACTAACCTAGGACAGACTGCGGTTTTCTCCACCTGCATCCCTATGGTCTCCCAAGCCAGGAATGATTTCTGAGCACATAGACAGGAGTAACACCTAAGTGCCACCATGTGTGACCTAAAAACCAAAAAATAAATAAATAAATGAAATGATATGTCTATACTTTTCAATATCCAAGAATTCCCATCACAAAGTTTGAGTGCATTGTGAATATCTCTAGAGGGATTGTAATAAAAACAACATTTTTGCATATTTTTCATCATTTTTGTAGTTAAACAAGTCAAGGATTACCAATAATTACTTTAGCAGTGTTACATTGTTATGCAAATTTTCATTTTGATTGTTATTTTCTAGTTTGGATAATATTAATTAGTAGTGTATTTTTGTATTTTCTATTAAAAGATCTTAGAAGCTATAAATTTTAAACTCTTATATGTCTTAGTTTGTTGGTTTTTTTT
>PVKC010011774.1:0-24354 GCA_004027635.1 Crocidura indochinensis | reverse complement strand
TCCATGCTATCTCCCGGGCCCCATGCTTATCATCTTAACATTACCTTGAAACATCCTAATTTTTCCTCGGTAACCTATATTTTTATTTTTAGTCACGAGTTTACATAATATCTTTATGGATTCTTTTGTAGTATCAATACATGAATTGTATTACTGACCTTAAAATTCAGTAAAAATATTTTTATTTGCCTGAAATCATATATGAAACTCCAAACTTTATTGAATGCTCTTTTTATTAACCATGCCTGTCATATGTTTGTTGACATTTACTATATCCTTCTTTAACCTTTACTTTCAGAATCAAGTCCTAGAATAGCCCATCTTTTTCATATTTTAAAAAAACTCAAACCACTGGCGAGGTGGCGCTAGAGGTAAGGTGTCTTCCTTACAAGCGCTAGCCAAGGAAGGACCGCGGTTTGATCCCCCGGCATTCCATATGGTCCCCCCCAAGCCAGGGGCAATTTCTGAGCCCTCAGCCAGGAGTAACCCCTGAGCATCAAACAGATGTGGCCAGAAAAAAAAAACAAACTCAAACCATTGTGAATAGTATCTTGTTAGGAGCTTCCTGAGATCACTTCTTTCAAAAGAATGTACAGAAGATACAGAATAGGGACTAGGCACAGGCGAAGCTCAGTGGGAAAGCACTTGCTCTGCAGCCCCCATATGCACAAGTGTGTACACAAATGCAGAGAATTAGAGCCATCAAACATACTGTTTTAGTTGAGTATTGGAAGGTTGCTTATAAGCCTTAATGTATTAGTAATATCATCAATTCACATAGCTATTCCACCTTTATTTTCTGGCTTAAAAGTCATTTTTCTTGCTGTCTTCATCCAAGTATTAAATGATATAATGACTCAAAGCTGAGTCTAGGCTCTCTTCAGCTCTCTGAGCACCACCACTTCTTATAGTGCTTCAGAGTGATTTCTCAATCTAAGTTCTCTTTCCTGAGTTTCAGGCTCATGGTCAAACTGCTCTTCAGACATCCTTTAAACCATTTTTAGGCTTCAGTGACACAAAATAAACTTATTTATTTCCTCCAGCCCCAGATTTCCATCTCTTACAGGGTTTCTTTTCCCAGAAAGTATTATTTCTCTCCAGCATTTTAGATCTCCAGTCCATATCCCTTCGTCAAGTACTTTTTTTTTTTTTTTTTTTTTTTTTTTTTTTTTTTTTTTTTTTTTTTTGGTTTTTGGTTTTTGGACCACACCTGGTGACGCTCAGGGGTTACTCCTGGCTATGTGCTCAGAAGTTGCCCCTGGCTTGGGGGACCGTGTGGGATACCGGGGGATCGAACCTTGGTCCGTCCAAGGCTAGCACAGGCAAGGGAGGCACCTTACCTTTAGCACCACCACCCGGCCCCTAGTACTTTTAATTTCTGTTTCTCAAACCATCTCAGGTCACTGCTCTTCTAACCAGCATGTCTGTATATTCTCAGGACTTAAATCTCATTCATCTCACCACTTTCAGTGACTATATCATGTTTGTTGACTGTATATTTTTCCACTACAGTACTGTGGGCGGAGGGAATACCTAATGGGATCTGAAGCTTTTGCAACTATTATTTCCACTTATCTATATTTAAATTTTATTAGTCATGAATATTAATATGTAAATTTGCTGCCATTCTGTCCATTAGAAATTGAAATTCGGGGGCCGGGCAGTGGCGCTGGAGTAAGGTGCCTGCCTTACCTGCGCTAGCCTAGGTAGGTCCGCAGTTCGATCCCCCTGGTTCCCCATATGGTCCCCCAAGCCAGGAGCGACTTCTGAGCGCGTAGCCAGGAGTAACCCCTGAGCGTCACCGGGTGTGGCCCAAAAACAAAACAAAAAAAAAAAAATTGAAATTTTTGGTCCAAGATAGAACCTATTTTTGCAAACATACAGATTCCACTACCAGCTAATTCCTCATAATCATTAACAAAATTATTATTAAGTCTATCAGTTCTCTTTCCATTTTCTTTGCAATGATAAGATCTGTTTAACTTAAAATATTTAAGAATCAGGGGCCCGGGAGATAGCATGGAAGATAAGGCGTTTGCCTTTCATGCAAAAGGTCATCGGTTCGAATCCCGGTACCCTATATGGTCCCCTGTGCCTGCCAGGAGCAATTTCTGAGCATGGAGCCAGGAGTAACCCCTGAGCACTGCCGGGTGTAACCCAAAAACCAAAAAAAAAAAAAAAAAAAAATTTAAGAATCAATCTATTTATATATTCTCCTTGTTTCTGACCAAATCACATTTTTATGGTAAAATGATAAACCAAACATTAATGATTATTAATACTTAACTTCCATACACATTTTGTTTTTGTCAACTTCCTTACCATTCACTTCACCTCTTGATGTTTTGAATTTTTGTTATTTTGTCCTTGTTTGGCTTTTGGTTGTTTACTCCTTCTGTCTTTCTCTTTTCTGTTTTGCTTTTCTCATGTAGACTTGTCGGCATTGTCGAATTTACACAGTTTACCTATCAGGAGGAAAATACTAGATCTTAGTATAGTGTTACTGCAATGTAGTGAATAGTAAAGGAAAGTAAGGCATTTTTAAATATATGCAGTTTTCGAGAATTTAGAAATAAATTGAACCAGGACTTCTCCTTAAAAATAAAAGCTTTGCTTTCTGCACAGTTTCAAAGAGACATTTCAGTATGATAAGGATAATTATTTGGCAGACTAGAAAAAATTAAACTAGCCCACGTTTGTGGCAATGAAGATATGAAATCCTAGTGAAAAAGAAATGGTCTTTATTTTCTGCTTCCATTCAGGAACACTAATATTTTTTTAAAAATAACATTCTTGGGGGCCAGAGAGATAGCATGGAGGTAAGGCATTTGCCTTGCATGCAGAAGGACGTTGGTTTGAATCCCAGCATCCCATATAGTCCCCTGAGCCTATTAGGAGCGATTTCTGAGTGCAGAGTCAGGAGTAATCCCTGAGCGCTTCCGGTGTGACCCAAAAACCAAAAATAAATAAATAAATAAAATAGCATTCTTTATCATTGGCAATATGGTAGTGAATTTGCTTTACATAGTAGTAACAGAGTATAATGCTCATTTCACTCAGTTTAACAGGATTGGAGGGTGGAGAAAACAGTAGGAAATGGAATAACTGCCAGTTATACTTCATAAATATAAATACTTTATAATATATAATATTATATTTATAATATAAATACTTTATACATATAATCACAAAAGTCCTTTGTAACATTTTTGTAGTTTATAATTTAAAGAAAATTTAAACTATATAGTCTCAGAGATTTTCCTCTTACATTTAAATTACAAACTTGGTAGGAATATGCTTTATTTTAGATTGTCTTTTTCTTCTTTCCCTTTTCAAATCTAGGGGGACTCCAGGCCATTGCAGAATTATTGCAGGTGGACTGTGAAATGTATGGGCTTACTAATGATCACTACAGTATTACATTGCGACGATACGCTGGGATGGCTCTGACAAACTTGACTTTTGGAGATGTAGCCAACAAGGTATGTTTTATAAGATCCATTTCTTTCTCTTTATCGATGTATTTGGTTGGAGATATTCCCAACAGTGCTTGAGTGGCCACCTGGACCACTCCCAATGGTGTTCAGGGGGCTTGGGGTTCCAGGGATAATATCCAGGGTATGTTTCCCCACCACCTGAGCCATATCCCCAATATAGAAGAACCATTTTTTGATATGTTCTTTTTTTGTTTTGTTTTGTTTGGGCCACACCCGTTTGATGCTCAGGGGTTACTCCTGGCTAAGCGCTCAGAAATTGGGGCTTGGAGGAACCATATGGGACACCGGGGAATCGAACCACAGTCCTTCCTTGGCTAGCGCTTGCAAGGCAGACACCTTACCTCTAGCGCCACCTCATCAGCCCCGTGATATGTTCTAATATGCGTTAGTCTATTGTCATATAAACAGTACTTTTCTTAGACTTCTTTTTTTGTTACTCTTTTCTTTAAACAGTCACTGATGGGGCCAGAGTGGGTAGGGTGTTTGCCTTGCACATAGCCGACCCCAGCATCCTATATGGTCTCTCAAGCCTGCCAGAGGTGATTTCTGAGCACAGAACCAGAAGTAACGCATGAGTACCGCCAAGTGTGGCTCAGAAACCCCCCCAAAAAAAAATTTTTTTATTTTTTTAGGGGGGCCACACCTGGTGATGCTCAGGGGTTACTCCTGGCAATGTGCTCAAAAGTTGTTCCTGGAGCCCGGGAGATAGCATGGAGGTAAGGCATTTACCTTTCATGCAAAAGGTCATCGGTTCGAATCCCGGTGCCCCATATGGTCCCCCATGCCTGCCAGGAGCAGTTTCTGAGCATGGAGCCAGGAGTAACCCCTGAGCACTGCCGGGTGTGACCCAAAAACCACAATAAATAGATAAATAAATAAAGTTTGGAAAAAATGTTCTTAGTTTTTTCAAACAAGAAGCAGAAAAATACATGAGATTGAGACAACTGTCTGACATTGTTTCCTAAAGTATTCTGGAGGATATTAATGTGTGAATCAAAGATTCTGCTGTCAAAAAAAAAAAAAAGTTGTTCCTGATTTGGGGGACCATATAGGACACCAGGGGATCGAAACGTGGTCCATCCTAGGCTAGCACTAACAAGGCAGACACCTTACCTCTAGCACCACCACGCCGGCCCCTTAATTTTTTTTTTATTTTTGGAGGGATTTTTGGGTCACACCCAGCAGTGCTCAGGGGTTACTCCTGGCTCTATACTCAGAAATCACTCCTGGCAGGCTCAGGGGACCCTATGGGATGCCAGGATTTGAACCACCAACGTTTTGCATGAGACATATGCCTTACCTCAATACTATCTTTCGGCCCCATTTTTTAATTTTAAAGACAAAGAAAATAAACAGTCACTAATTGACATCCAAGTTCAGGTCCTTACTGGTTTTGTTGTCTTATGTCTTTAGCACTGGACAAAAAACAATTTGTTTGCAATACTAGAATATTCATTTACGTAATCACATTTAATGAAAGAAAAACTTTGGAAATGCTACTAACCAATGCTAGTATTGCACACATAATGCTTGTATCTAAATAAGAGGAGACCTTTTACAGAAGTCCCCTTTGTTTATCACATTATTACTTACTCAATTTTCCATGTTGCCAAGAACTGAGAGGCTAGCAAGGGATTGGGGCTGTATTTGTCTTGCTTTAAGTAATTTGAGTCTTTTCTGGACAAAAGAGTTAAATTAGTGCATTGTAGCCGAATCTGAAGTTCCTGTCTGACTGCTTCCATCTCTGGTTTGCAGGCTACACTCTGTTCGATGAAAGGCTGCATGAGAGCACTGGTGGCCCAACTGAAATCTGAGAGCGAGGACCTGCAGCAGGTACTGCCTGGGATGTTTTGATTCTCTTGGTTTATCGGATCAGTGTGTCAGTTCAGGTTCATTGGATCTGTACTCCATATTTGGGGTCTTGTATTTAAATTATAATTACTGTAAATACCAGAATAAAGGAGACTGCTTAGTTGTAAAATACCTTTCTTACTTCTTATTAGCATTAGGAGGAAATTCTCTATTAATAGATATCTTCCCCCACTTTGAACTTTCAGAATACAAAAAGCAGATATTTTAAATGATTCTCTGTATAAATCATTCTCAAATTGTTCCATTCACAGGTCATTGCAAGTGTTCTGAGGAACTTGTCTTGGCGAGCAGATGTAAATAGTAAAAAGACGCTGCGTGAAGTTGGGAGTGTAAAAGCACTAATGGAATGTGCTTTGGAGGTTAAAAAGGTACCTTTGGGGGCTGGGCGGTGGCGCTGGAGGTTAGGTACCTGTCTTTCCTGCCCTAGCCTAGGACGGACCGGACCGCGGTTCTATCCCCCGGTTCCCATATGGTCCCCCAGGCCAGGAGCGACTTCTGAGCGCATAGCCAGGAGTAATCCCTGAGCGCTGCTGGGTGTGGCCCCCCCCCAAAAAAAAAAACAAAAAAAAAAGGTACCTATGGGGGAAATGAGAACTGTTACTGGACTATGTGAAGTGCACCTCTCTCTCAGCGAGGTCCTTATTCTCTGGCCTGTCTCTCCCCTGATCTTCCTCTCAGTCTAATCCAAGACTCTAAGACTTGGCTGGAAAAGCTCTTCTGTTTTCTGCCCAAAAGACAACATCATGATGTCATTTAAGGCTCCTAGTCAAACATCTATATTTTAGATATATTTAAGCTGTGTCTATGGATTATGTGAACTTAAACTATGGCCAAATAGTTCACAACTTTATTTTCTCTTAAGAACCCCAACTTTCTACAAATAAATTGCTGTAAAACAAGAATACTGAAAACTTGTACTATTAAAAAGTGTAGAAGAAGCCCTTGATGAATATAACAGCATATCCTGTGGCTATAGGAAACAGTGGAGAACAGTGGAGATTTGGGACATTGGTGATGGGAATATTGCACTGGTAAAGGGGGGGTGTTCTTTACATGACTGAAACCCAACTACAATCATGTTTGCAATCGAGGTGTTCAAATAAAGAAAAAAAAGGAAGAAATCATTTCTCCCTAAGTTTATGTATCCGTTTTTGTTTGTTTTGGAACCAAACTCAGTGATGCTCAGGAATCACTCCTGATGGTACTCAGGGATACTGAGGTGATGGTCTTCTGAAATCCGGATCCAGTAGGACCTGGGTTACCTAGATTACAAGCACACGTAGACTCCGCCTTATGATCTTCCATATTGTAGTTCTCTTCTTAGGGCCATTTTTCTGTCTTGCCTCATTGCTTCCCTTTCTGTTCCATCATTCCCCCTCTTCAAGAGTGGGCTCCAACAGCAGGAAGGAAATAGGGTTAAAGAAATCATCTGGTTCTTCGTGCTAAAAGTGGCTAAGTTTCAGGCCACAAGTTGCGTTCCCTAAGGAAAGGGTCTGTCCCTGGACCCTTCTGTAATCAAATGGAGTGTATTTTGACTCGCCAGTCAATGAACCGGACAGGCTGCATTAGTAGTAGAGATCTTAAAAATATAGGTGCTTTATTTATTTGCTGTGACCTTGTTGGACCACAAGTAAGCTAAAAGTTTTCTAAGCTGGCTAATGAGCCTACAAGGAAATTGAAATTCTCAATCTAAATTGCTAATTGGAAAAAAATGTAAATGCTTTCTAACACCTGAAATTCTTGAGTTCCAGAATCTGTAGTGTGTCTAACAGGCAGAGGAACTAGAGCTTTAACAACTATTGAGAAGCTCTATGAAATAGCTGTTGGACTTGATGTCACAAACCAATTTCAGTTAGAAATTAGGATGTTTCAGCAATATTTGTGCCTTTATGAAGTTATCAAAGGTTTTTTTGAGTTTATACACAAACTCTTGATGAGTAAAATGTTTGCTTTCACTGCATCTAAAATTTTAATAATAACTGAATACTTAAGTGTGTATATATTTTGCTTCTGCATGAAATTATTAGAATATTTGACCCAAAATAAGTTAGGTTTGAGAAAATTGTAAATAGAAACTGTAGTGATTCAGTTTAAAGCCTGTTTTTAGAGTCATATCCTGTTTTAATGAACACATTAGCTTTTGCTATCTAAACAGAAACAAATGATGCAATCTTACACATTTTTTGAGCAGAATGAAAATAAAACAGTCATATGTACTAATAATTTCCCATCTAGATTGAAAGGAAATAATCCATAGTGTTAAAAAATACTTAGAAATATTTGTTTTCTGAGCTTTTTCACAATTTAGATTTCTTTTTCATTCTTTCCTTTCTCTCTTTCTTGCTTGCTTCCTTGCTTTCTTTCTCTCTCCTTTCTTTTCTTCTTTCCTTCCTTCTTTCTTTCTTTTTTTTTTTTTTTTTTTTTTTTTTTTTTTTTTTTTTTTTTTTTTTTTTTTTTTTTTTTTTTTTTTTTTTTTTTTTTTTTTTTTTTTTTTTTGTTTTTTTTTAATGTGTTTTTTTTGTTTTTTCTGGGCCACACCCAGTGACGCTCCGGCTATGCACTCAAAAATCCTGACTTGGGGGACACATAGGACACTGGGGAATCAAACCACAGTTCATCATAGGTTAGCACGTGCAAGGCAAACACCGTACTGCTTGTGCCATCACTTCGGCCCCACAACTTAGATTTTCAATGATTCCAGGTTAAATGGATTGATACTACCGAAATAAACTGTAGCCACCAATCTTATGAAAGTTTACAGAAGAAAGCTAGTTTCTACCTTGAAGGATTACTTATTGATTTATTTTTTGATTTCTTTTTATTTGGGGTGATTCTTAAGTAATTGGAAGTTTTTCTATGCTCTTTTTGTTTTCAGTAAGTTATGTATGTAGTTACTTTTTAAGCCAGTTACATGTGTTTTTGTTAGATTGTACAGTTGCTCTGCATTGTGTCTATGAAAACAGCACAATGCCGGGGCTGGCGAGATAGCACAGCAGTAGGTCATTTGTCTTGCAAGCTACCAACCTGGGACAGACCCTGGTTTCATTCACACCATCCTATATGGTCCCACAAGCCTCCCAGGAGCAATTTCTGAGTGCAGAGCCAGGATTAATCCGTAAGCAACACTGTGTTGGGCCCAAAACCAAAAAAATAAAATAAAAGGCACAATGCAATCTCCCCAACCCCTTAAATGTTGATGTGTGGGGTCGGAGCAGTGGCACAAGCAGTAAGGTGTCTGCCTTGCCTGCGCTAGCCAAGGCTGGACCATGGTTCGATCTCCAGATGTCCCATATGGTCCCTCCAAGTAGGAGCGATTTCTGAGCGCATAGCCAGGAGTAACCCCTGAGTGTCACTGGGTGTGGCCCAAAAACAAACAAAAAAATGTTGATGTGTTATGTTTTCTTCTTTTTGTTGCTATTGTCCTGAAATGTACCAATTTCTACTGTTCTCTTTCATATTCTAATACAAACACTTGTAAAATATGTCTCCTAGAAAAATTAAGGACAAAACTAAATATCCAAGCCAATGACAACAATAGAATCTAGAATCCTAAACTTTAACAATCTAAACTTAAATGGACCTATTATACTGGCAACCAAGGGGGCCTAGTTTGGTGGTATAGGATGCACTCTGGAATCATTGGTGGAAGGAGGTCAACACTGATGTTAGGAATGGCCCTGATATATCTGAAATTCAACTACAAAGGACTTTGTAGACCACAGTAGTTTCAATAAAATAAAATTAAAAAAGAAAAAGTCTAGCCACATGACGTTCATAAAGGTTATTCATTTAATACAATACTCTGCTGTTTCATATTTAAGTCCCATTTGTTACTTTAAAAAGTTTTTTCTAATTGAGTAGTTCCAAATGCATTATCAGTGAGGGCTATGTAGAAAGGCAGATTAACAAATATAACAACTTATTTAATAGAAGTAAACATCGATATTGAGACTAAAAAAATCAAGCCTCTAATTTGATGGCACATGTTCTGTATCTTAAACAGGAATCAACCCTCAAAAGTGTACTGAGTGCCTTATGGAATTTATCAGCACACTGCACTGAGAATAAAGCTGATATCTGTGCTGTGGACGGTGCACTTGCATTTTTGGTTGGCACTCTAACTTACCGGAGTCAGACAAATACTTTAGCCATTATTGAAAGTGGAGGTGGAATATTACGAAATGTGTCCAGCTTGATAGCTACAAATGAGGATCACAGGTAAATGAAAACTTTATTTTAGTTTTAAATGAATTATTTGTGTCTCTTTACCCTCATAGGTTTAGATATTTTTATGTAATCTGAGGGTTTGGGGTTTCTTGTTTGTTATGGTTCTGAGGTGACCATACCTAGCTATCCTCAAGGCTTACTCCTGGCTCAGTATTAAGGGATCACTTCTGGAGGTGGCTAGGTGATACTTGATACTGCTGATCAAACTCTGATCAGGTGTACACAAGGCAAATGCCTTCATTCTGTTTTATTTTGTTTTGTTGGTTTTTGGGTCATACCCAGCAGTGCTCAGGGGCTACTCCTGGCTCTGCACTCAGAAACTGCCCTAGGGAGGCTGGGGAACCATATGGAATGCTAGGATTCAAGCCACCATCCTTCTTTCTACATGCAAGGCAAACGCCCTACCGCTGTGCTATCTCTCTGGCCCCAGATTCTGTTTTATTTTTTTCTTGTTTTGGGGTCACACTCATCAGTGCTCAGGTCTAACTCCTGACATTGTGCTCAAAAATTATTTTGGCAGAATTTGGGGAAACATATAGTGCCAGGGATCAAACCCAAGGCAAGCACCAGACCCACTGTACTATCACTCTGGATACTATTGTTCTGCCCCTTTTTGTATATTTCTTCTAATAAAAATTCATATTTAATATAAAGATGTCTAGCAATGAGTGATAGATGAAATAGAACTTATATGTTGGCAAAAAGAAAAGAATAAAGGAGTTTAATTTTTTCCCTATAACAAACAAAACACCCAAAACTCTCATATTACACAAAACTGCTTAAACTGAATATCTATGAAATTTATAAAAATAAAAACCATTGGGGCCCGGCGGGCAGTGGCGCTGGAGGTAATGTACCTGCCTTGCCTGCGCTAGCCTAGGACGGACAGCAATTCGATCCCCTGGTTTCCCATATGGTCCCCCAAGCTAGGAGAGACTTCTGAGCTCATAGCCAGGAGTAACCCCTGAGCATCACTGGGTGTGACCCAAAAACCAAAAAAAAAAATAAATAAATAAAAACCACTAGGTATGATGCAAAAAATACATGGTTTCCTAATGATACCTTAATTTAAAACCAGTAACCATAACATTATTTAGCCAACAGCTGTCCACCCAGTCTTAATACTTTAAAAAAGAAATGGTACCATGGTCAAACACTTGGTCAACCTAGCTTCAATCTCTGGCATCCCCATCCTGTATATTCCTTCAGCCCACTAAGAGTGATTCTTGAGCACAAAGCCAAGAATAAGCCCTGAGGGGGCCGGGCGGTGGCGCTGGAGGTAAGGTGCCTGCGCTAACCTAGGACGGACCAGGGTTCGATCCCCCGATTCCCCATATGGTCCCCCGTGCCTGCCAGGAGCGACTTCTGAGCGAATAGTCAGGAGTAACCCCTGAGCGTCACCGGGTGTGGCCCAAAAACAAAAGGAAAAAAAAAAAAGAATAAGCCCTGAGCATGGCCAGGTATAACACCCCCCACCCACCCCAGAAAAAAACCACTTATTTTTAGAACATAGACTAGACTCTGTTGTGTCAATTAAAACAAATTTTTCTGGTTCTCTTTCTATTTTTGTGTTTTTGGACCTCACACCCAGTGATGCTCAGGTTCCTTTGAGTCTATACGCAGAAATTACTCTTGGCAGGCTCAGGGGACCATATGGAATGCAGGAGATCAAACCCAGGGCTGTCACTTGCAAGGAAAATGCCCTACCCATTGTGCTGTTACTCATCCCCAGATTATCTTTAAGTTATCCATTATTGTTCTCTTTCACTTTCAGAAAGACTATGACACTGGGGGGCCGGGCGGTGGCGCTGGAGGTACGGTGCCTGCCTTGCCTGCGCTAACCTAAGACGGACCGCAGTTCAATCCCCCGGCTCCCATATGGTCCCCCAAGCCAGGAGCGACTTCTGAGCGCATAGCCAGGAGTAACCCCTGAGCGTCACTGGGTGTGGCCCAAAAACCCAAAAAAAAAAAAAAAAAAAAGACTATGTCACTGAGTTTTAGGTGTAATGAATAAAACTATACGCCTGAAATTCAATGATGTTAACTCCTTTTGTGGAAAGGCACATCCAGTGGCATTCATGAACTATTCCCAGCTTTGTGCTAAGGGATCATTCCTGGTAGTGCTTGTGGGACCTTTTGCAGCACCAGACATCAAACCAGGATTGGTCAACATAAGCACTTTAACTTGTGTATTCTCTCTCTCACTGACCATTTTTTTGGGGGGTGTTTTTTTTGTTTTGTTTTGTTTTTGTTTTGTTTTTTTGGTTTTTTTTATTTTGGTTTTTGGGTCACACCCGGCAGTGCTCAGGGATTACTCCTGGCTCCATGCTCAGAAATTGCTTACCTCCATGCTATCTCCCGGGCCCTGACCGGTTTTATTTAATGAAGTATTTCTGGTAAAAGAATTTGCAAATGATATAAAAACTTAAGTTTTTTGATGCATTAGCTATAAGCTTTGTGGCCCATTCTGTCTTGCAGAGAAAATCCCTTTTTCTATTTGTTTTTTTGGGGGAAGCCTGGCCTGGCAATACTCATTGGTTGTTCCCTGCTGGTCCTAAGTGGCTGCTAGTGGCTCTTAGTGGAGTGGAGCCAATAAACCTGGGTCTCTTAACATGCAAGGCCTATAAACTAGCCTTCTGACATCCCCCACCCCCCCCAAAAAAAAAACAAAGGCTTAAACACAGGAGAGTGTTCTGATGTTTCTAAAGGAAGGCTACCATGTTTATATCTGTTACAGAACTTCACACATCCATTATTGTTTCATTGGGTTTTTATCGCGAGCATTTGCAAGCACTGGGACCAAACCCCAGGGTACTCAAAACATGTGAGGCGTGCACTCTAACTGAGCTATTTGTCCAGCCACCTTGCAACTTTAAGCCCACTAAAGCTGAATATGCTGTCATTAATTTCAGTATATGATACATCAAAGATTGTCTCCTTTTTTCAAGCCCCAAATTTATGATGCTGATTCTCAATCATTGATTTTATAGTTGCTATGAAGTGCTTTGAAAACTTCTTGTGCACTTTAGTCATAGAAAAAAAAACAAAAACAAATACACGTGCAACTTCCCGGTAAATATCTATCAAGAGCAATGGCGGTATCACAAAAACAAACCATAAAGATGGCTCAAGAAAGTCAGTTTACAGTTTGCTGAACTCTGACAACATAAAAATCTTTGATTTTTGCTCCCTGACAACAAAAAAATCTGTTGACCAATTCTGTCTCTACCAGAATGTCTTGGTCAACATTGTGACATTCATGTAAAAGTTATCACAAAGTTCTTGTTTAGCATAAAACTTAATACAACAGGCCTTAAGTTGGGAATGTCACCATGTAAATAAAATGAATGTTTGCTCAAGAAAAAAAATTTAGAAACCTCTTATATCAGAATTTTCAGAATGGATTACCATGTGCACATTTACTTCATTTTATGAAAGATGAGCAGCTAAAAACAATTAATATTAATTTGCCTAAGAATGAAAGGAGATGGACTGGGGCTAGAGCAATAATATAGCAAGTAGGGTGTTTGTCTTGCATACAGCCAACCAGGGTTCAGTTCTCAGTATCACATAGGGTCATCCCCTGAGCACTGCCAGGAATAATTTCTGAGTGCAAAACCAGGAGAAATCCTTAAATATTACTAGGTGTAACCCAAAACCCTAAAAGAAAAATAAAGTGAGATGGAGAAATCTTGGACTTAAAATATAGTTTTGTGTGATTATAGTATGTCTTATGTTAATAAGTTTTAGTAATTAGTTTTAGATCAAATATATTTCCTGTGTTTTTTGTTGTTTTTTACTAAAGACTTTGACCTTAATTTTATAAACCCTTGTTTTTACTTCAGACAAATCCTAAGAGAGAACAACTGCCTGCAAACATTATTACAGCATTTAAAATCTCACAGTTTAACAATAGTCAGCAATGCCTGTGGAACCCTGTGGAATCTCTCAGCAAGAAATCCCAAAGACCAGGAAGCATTGTGGGACATGGGGGCAGTAAGCATGCTGAAGAACCTCATTCATTCAAAGCACAAAATGATCGCTATGGGAAGTGCTGCAGCTTTACGGAATCTCATGGCAAATAGACCTGCAAAATACAAGGATGCCAATATAATGTCTCCTGGTTCAAGTTTGCCTTCTCTTCATGTCAGGAAACAAAAGGCCCTGGAAGCAGAATTAGATGCTCAGCATTTATCAGAAACATTTGACAATATTGATAATTTAAGTCCCAAGGCAACTCATCGTAGTAAGCCAAGACACAAGCAGAGTCTTTATGGGGACTATGTTTTTGACAACAACCGACATGATGACAACAGACCAGATGGTTTCAATACTGGAAATATGACAGTTCTTTCACCATATTTAAATACTACAGTGTTGCCCAGCTCTTCATCGAGGGGAAGTTTAGATAGTTCTCGTTCTGAAAAAGATAGGAGTTTGGAGAGAGAGAGAGGAATTCGTTTGGGCGACTACCACTCAACAACAGAAAACCCGGGAACCTCTTCAAAGCGAGGTCTCCAGATCTCCACCACTGTAGCCCATATTGCCAAAGTCATGGAAGAAGTGTCAGCCATTCATAGCTCCCAAGAAGACAGAAGTTCGGAATCGGTCACTGAGTTACATTGTGGAACAGATGAAAGGAATGCGTTAAGAAGAAGCTCTACCACCCATCCACACTCAAACACTTACAACTTCACTAAGCCAGAAAATTCAAATAGGACATGTCCAATGCCTTATGGCAAATTGGAATATAAGAGATCTTCAAATGATAGCTTAAATAGTGTCAGTAGTAGTGATGGCTATGGCAAAAGGGGGCAAATGAAACCTTCCATTGAATCTTACTCTGAAGATGATGAAAGTAAATTCTGTAGCTATGGTCAATATCCAGCTGACCTGGCCCATAAAATACATAGTGCAAATCATATGGATGATAATGATGGAGAACTAGATACACCGATAAATTATAGCCTCAAGTATTCAGATGAGCAGTTGAATTCTGGAAGGCAAAGTCCTTCACAGAATGAAAGATGGGCAAGACCCAAACATGTTATAGAAGATGAAATAAAACAAAACGAGCAGAGACAATCAAGGAGTCAAAGCACAACTTACCCCATATACCCTGAGAACACTGATGATAAACATCTCAAATTCCAACCACATTTTGGACAGCAGGAATGTGTGTCCCCATATAGATCAAGAGGAGCCAATGGTTCAGAAACAAATCGAGTAGGTTCTAACCTACATTCTGGCATTAACCAGAATGTAAACCAGGCATTGTGTCAAGAAGATGATTATGAAGACGATAAGCCAACTAACTATAGTGAGCGTTACTCTGAAGAAGAGCAGCATGAAGAAGAAGAGAGACCAACAAATTATAGCATAAAATATAATGAAGAAAAGCATCATGTAGATCAGCCTATTGATTACAGTCTAAAATATACCACTGAAATTCCTTCCTCACAGAAACCAGGCTTTTCCTTTACAAAGAATCCATCTACCCAGAACACTAAAACTGAGCACATCTCTTCAAGCAGTGAGAGCAATGTTACACCTTCATCTAACTCTAAGAGGCAGAATCCACTCCATCCAAGTTCATCCCAGAGTAGAAATAGCCAGACTCAGAAAGCTGCTTCTTGCAAAGTTTCCTCTATCAACCAAGAAACAATACAGACTTACTGTGTAGAAGATACGCCAATATGTTTTTCAAGGTGTAGTTCATTGTCATCTTTGTCATCTGCTGAAGATGAAATAGGATGTGATCAGACAACACAGCCAACAGATTCTGCAAATACTTTACAAATTGCAGAAATTAAAGAAAACAATGGAACTAGATCAACTGAAGATTCTGTGAATGAAGTTCCCACAGCATCCCAACACCTTAGAGCCAAGTCCAGCAGACTGCAGACTTCTGGTTTATCTTCTGAATCAGCCAGACACAAAGCTGTAGAATTTTCTTCAGGAGCCAAATCTCCATCAAAAAGTGGAGCCCAGACACCTAAAAGTCCACCAGAACACTACGTGCAGGAGACTCCCCTCATGTTTAGTAGATGTACCTCTGTCAGCTCACTTGACAGTTTTGAGAGTCGCTCTATTGCCAGCTCTGTTCAGAGTGAGCCCTGCAGTGGAATGGTCAGTGGTATTATAAGCCCTAGTGACCTTCCAGATAGCCCTGGACAAACCATGCCACCAAGTAGAAGTAAAACCCCTCCTCCTCCTCCAACAATCACAAATAAGCAAGAGGTACCTCAAAACAAAATACCTAATGCTGAAAAGAGTGGACCTAAGCAAGCCGCTGTACATGCTGCTGTTCAGCGGGTGCAGGTTCTTCAAGATGCTGATACTTTAATACATTTTGCCACAGAAAGTACTCCAGATGGGTTTTCTTGTTCATCCAGCCTGAGCGCTCTGAGTCTTGATGAGCCATTTATACAGAAAGATGTAGAATTGAGAATAATGCCCCCGGTGCAGGAAAATGACAACGGGAATGAAACAGAACCTGAGCAGCCTGAAGAAGCACATGAAAATCAGAGTAAAAAGGCAGAAAAGCCCACTGATTCTGAAAAAGATCTTTTAGATGATTCTGATGATGATGATATTGAAATACTAGAAGAATGTATCATCTCTGCCATGCCAACAAAATCTTCACATAAAGCCAAAAAGCCATCCCAGGCGACTTCAAAATTACCTCCACCCGTGGCACGGAAACCAAGTCAGTTACCTGTGTACAAACTTTTGCCGTCACAAAACCGGCTACAAGCACAAAAGCATGTTAGCTTTACACCAGGAGATGATGTGCCACGAGTATATTGCGTAGAAGGGACACCCATCAACTTTTCCACGGCGACATCGCTCAGTGATCTCACAATCGAATCCCCTCCAAATGAGTCTGCAGGAGAAGGAGTTCGAACAGGGGCACCACTGGGAGAATTTGAAAAGCGCGACACCATTCCCACAGAAGGCAGAAGTACAGATGAGACTCAAAGAGGAAAGACCTCATCGTTCACTATACCTGAATTAGATGACAATAAAACAGAAGAAGGCGATATCCTTGCAGAATGCATTAATTCTGCTATGCCTAAAGGAAAAAGTCACAAGCCTTTCCGGGTTAAAAAGATAATGGACCAGGTTCAGCAAGCTTCTATGTCTTCATCGGGAACTAACAAAAATCATTTAGAGAGTAAGAAAAAGAAACCAACTTCACCAGTTAAACCTATGCCACAAAATACTGAATCTAGGACTCGTGTCAGAAAAAATCCAGACACAAAAAGTAATTCAAATGCAGACAGAACTTTCCCAGACAACAAAGATTCGAAGAGACAGAACCTGAAAAATAATTGCAAGGATTTCACTGATAAGCAACCAAATAATGAAGATCGAATCAGAGGAAGTTTTACTTTTGATTCCCCTCATCATTACACACCTATTGAAGGAACTCCATATTGCTTTTCACGAAACGATTCTTTGAGTTCTCTAGATTTTGATGATGATGATGTGGATCTTTCCAGGGAAAAGGCTGAATTAAGAAAGGGGAAAGAAAATAAGGAGTCAGAGGCTAAAGTAACTATCCACACAGAACTAACCTCTAACCAACAGCCAACTGCTAAGACACAAGCTCTTACAAAACCTCCAGTAAATCGAGGTCAGTCTAAACCTTTACTGCAGAAACAACCCACTTTTCCGCAGTCATCCAAAGATGTACCAGATAGAGGAGCAGCAACTGATGAGAAATTACAGAATTTTGCTATTGAAAATACTCCAGTGTGCTTCTCTCGAAATTCCTCTCTGAGTTCTCTTAGTGACATTGATCAAGAAAATAATAACAGTAAAGGAAATGAGCCTATCAAAGAGAGAGTACCCCCTGACTCACAGGGAGAACCAAGTAAACCTCAGACATCTGGCTATGCTCCTAAGTCATTTCATGTTGAAGATACCCCTGTCTGCTTCTCAAGAAACAGTTCCCTCAGTTCTCTTAGTATTGATTCTGAAGATGATCTACTGCAGGAATGTATAAGTTCTGCAATGCCAAAGAAGAAAAAGCCTCCAAGACCTAAGGGTGATCATGAGAAGCATAGTCCCAGGAATATGGGTGGCATTTTGGCAGAAGATTTAACATTAGATTTGAAAGATATAGACAGACCAGATTCAGAGCATGGCTTGTCCCCTGACTCAGAAACTTTCGACTGGAAAGCTATTCAGGAGGGTGCAAATTCTATAGTAAGTAGTTTACATCAAGCTGCTGCAGCTGCCTGCTTATCTAGGCAAGCTTCCTCTGATTCTGATTCGATCCTTTCACTGAAATCAGGAATCTCCCTGGGGTCACCATTTCATCTTACACCTGACCAGGAGGAAAAACCCTTTACAAGCAATAAAGGCCCGCGAATTCTAAAACCGGGGGAGAAAAGTACATTGGAAACTAAAAAAATAGAAGCTGAAAATAAAGGAATCAAAGGAGGGAAAAAAGTTTACAAAAGTTTGATTACTGGAAAAGTACGGTCCAATTCAGAAGTTTCAAGCCAAATTAAGCAATCCCTCCAAACAAACATGCCTTCGATCTCTCGAGGTAGAACAATGATTCATATTCCTGGAGTCCGAAATAGCTCCTCAAGTACTAGTCCTGTTTCTAAAAAAGGTCCACCCATTAAGACTCCAGCCTCTAAAAGCCCTAGTGAAGGTCAGTCAGCTACCACTTCTCCAAGAGGAGCCAAGCCATCCGTGAAGTCAGAATTGAGCCCAGTTACTAAGCCAACAACCCAACCAGGAGGATCAAATAAAGGACCATCAAGATCAGGATCGAGAGAATCCACTCCTTCAAGACCTGCCCAGCAGCCATTAACCAGGCCTATGCAGTCTCCGGGACGAAGCTCAATTTCTCCAGGTAGAAACGGGATAAGTCCTAACAAATTATCTCAGCTGCCAAGGACATCGTCCCCTAGTACTGCTTCAACTAAGTCCTCAGGTTCTGGAAAAATGTTGTATACATCCCCAGGGAGACAGTTGAGCCAGCAGAACCTGACCAAGCAAACAGCGGGCTTATCCAAGAACGGCAGTAGTATCCCAAGAAGTGAGTCAGCCTCCAAAGGACTAAATCAGATGAGTAATAGCAATGGGTCCAATAAAAAGGTAGAACTTTCTAGAATGTCTTCAACTAAATCAAGTGGAAGTGAATCTGACAGGTCAGAGAGACCTGTTCTAGTACGCCAGTCAACTTTCATCAAAGAAGCTCCAAGTCCGACTCTAAGGAGAAGATTGGAAGAATCTGCTTCATTTGAATCTCTTTCTCCATCTTCCAGACCAGATTCTCCCACTAGGTCCCAAGCACAGACTCCAGTTTTAAGTCCTTCCCTTCCTGACATGTCCCTTTCTACACATCCATCTGTTCAGTCTGGTGGGTGGCGAAAACTACCCCCTAATCTCAGCCCCACCATTGAGTATAGTGATGGAAGACCAGCAAAACGCCATGACATCGCACGCTCCCACTCTGAAAGCCCCTCCAGACTTCCCATCAATAGGTCTGGAACCTGGAAACGTGAGCATAGCAAACATTCATCGTCGCTTCCTCGAGTGAGTACTTGGAGAAGAACTGGAAGTTCATCCTCAATTCTTTCTGCCTCATCAGAATCCAGTGAAAAGGCAAAAAGCGAGGATGAAAAGCAAGTGAACTTTTCTTCAGGCACCAAACAAACTAAAGAAAACCAAGTACCCACAAAAGGAACATGGAGGAAAATAAAAGAAAGTGAAATTTCTCCCACAAATAGTACTTCTCAGACCACTTCCTCAGGTGCTACAAATGGTGCTGAATCAAAGACCCTAATTTATCAAATGGCACCTGCCGTTTCTAAAACAGAGGATGTTTGGGTTAGAATTGAGGACTGTCCTATCAACAACCCTAGATCTGGAAAGTCTCCAACAGGAAATTCTCCCCCAGTAATCGACAGTTTTTCAGAAAAGGGAACCCCAAATGCTAAAGACTCAAAAGATAATCAGGGAAAACAAAACATTGGTAATGGCAGCGTCACTGTACGTACCGTGGGTTTAGAAAACCGCCTGAACTCCTTTCTTCAGGTGGATGCTCCAGACCAAAAAGGAACTGAGGCAAAACCAGGACAGAATAATTCTGTACCCACA
Organism: Crocidura indochinensis; assembly: GCA_004027635.1. Lineage (NCBI taxonomy): Eukaryota > Metazoa > Chordata > Mammalia > Eulipotyphla > Soricidae > Crocidura > Crocidura indochinensis. The sequence goes on along the minus strand of PVKC010011774.1, from coordinate 4,633 downwards.
TCAGAGACCATTGAAAGTTCTATCGCAGAGCGTACCCCATTCAGTTCTAGTAGCTCAAGCAAACACAGTTCACCTAGTGGGACCGTTGCTGCCAGAGTAACTCCTTTTAATTATAACCCCAGCCCAAGGAAAAGCAGTGCAGATAGCACTTCTGCCAGACCATCTCAGATCCCAACCCCCGTGAACAACAGCACGAAGAAACGCGATTCAAAGACTGACAATGCAGAATCCAGTGGAACTCAGAGTCCGAAGCGCCATTCTGGATCTTACCTTGTGACATCTGTGTAAAAGAGCTGCGATGAGGGAAATAGAAGATTATGTGTTCGTTACAACTGCTATGGAGAATTTTGGTTTCAAATGAAACTTTAAAAACTGGGAATTTTTGTAAATAGGTTTGATTCTTGTTAGAATGTTTTTGTTCTGGAAGCCATATTTGATAGTATAATTGTCTTCACTGGTCTTATTTTGGGAGGCACTCATGATAGTTTGGAAGAAAATGGTAAATCCAAGTATATTTGTACAGTATGTTTTACATGTATTTAAATAGCATCCCATCCCATAATCCTTTAATTATTGCTTGTCTTAATAATTAACTACAGATAGAAGATATATATTGCTGTTATCAATCATTTCTAGATTATAAACTCACTAAACTTAACATCAGGGAGAAATTGGTATTTATGCAAAAAAAATTGTTTTAATCCTCGTTTCCATCTAACATCATAATTAATCATGTGGCTGTGAAATTCACAGTAATATGGTTCCCGGTGAACAAGTTTGCCTAGCCTGCTTTGCTTTAGTGCATGAATGAAACTGGTGGTTCAATTTCAGAAGTAATGATTAACAGTTCTGTGGTTACATGATGTGCATTTAGATAGCTACAGTGTAACAAATCATACTATTTTGTGCTCAAAACAAAAAAAAAAAATCTGTGTAACTGTAAAACATTGAATGGAAACTATTTTACCTGAACTAGATTTTATCTGAAAGTAGGTAGAATTTTTTGCTATGCCGTAACTTGTTGTATATTCTAGTATTTGAGGTGAGAAGGCTGCTCTTTTATTAATGAGGCATGAGTTGTGTCTCAACAGAAACTAAATGAACATTTCAGAATAAATTATTGCTGTATGTAAACTGTTACTTAGATGGTATTTGTTTGAAGGTTCTTATTTTACATTTGTATTAATGATTGTTCAAAAGACCTCTTTGAAAACCTTATATAAACTTTTTCTTCAAATCCTATGCATTAAGCGTAAAAATTCCTCTTACTGTAACAAAAACAGTTGAAATTGTTGACATCCTATGCATTGGCACTTAAATCATTCCTGAAATTTGTTTTTCTTATATGTGACTAGCATTTCTTCATGTTAAATATTTTTCTCCTTATATTTTTTTTTTATTATTCCACTGGAGTTGACTTTAAACAGGTTCATGGATTAGCAGTGGAACTACCCAGCACAAGACTAGGCTCAATAGACTTTCTTTTCCCAAATTGGATTTTATATTCAAAACATTGATCATTCTTAAGTCTGCTCTCTTCCAAGCCTCTCTTGAAATGCAACTTCATCTTCTCCCTGGTTCTGCTGGTCTGGAATGAACATCTTTATCAACCTCTATGATATGGCAAAATTACAGCCTCCAGGTATAATCAGCACTTTGCCATGCTCAGAAAATGCAAATTGCATGAAATATAAAAGGGTAAATGAAGCTCTTCAAAAGACTATTTTCTTAAAAACCCTACTTGTTGAGACTTTGTGTTTGAGAGTAGCGTTGTAGGGCATTTGTTTATGTGCCTCTTCCTCACAACAGGGAGAATCCACCTTGTGAAGGAAGACAAATTGATAAACTTATTAAAAAATTTAATAGATTTTCCCAGAATTTCTTCTAAAAGATAAGAAGGTAAGAAAGATAAGTGCTTATGTTTGTAATGAATAAAAAATTGTTTTTAATGATAAAATTCATGAAGTCAACCTTTAGGAACTAAACATTTTTTAGGTATGGGGGGGGTCGCTGGGTAAAGAAGACAAAGATAAGTAAGCACATCTCTACTTGGTATCCTTGAAATCACATCATATAATTTTTTATCTGCCCCTTACCTGTGCCTGATCACTTACAGGTTATGAAGTTGATTTTTTAAGCTAAAATGCCAGTAAATTGCTTTTAGAACTGAGGTGTTCGAATCCAGTGCCGATACTCTTTCCACTATACCGCTTTGCAAACTCCCCAGTTTACTTTGGAATATCTTTAGACTTAATTTTTTTGTCAAATTTTACCAGAATGGAATAGTTTGTGAATAATGCGACTAATTTATTCTATTTATATTATTCTAAAAGATTGCCTTATCCAACAGGTATACTGAATATAGGTGTGATACATGCACTTAGGTAATATTTCTTTCCTCTTCTAGTCCTGATTTTCTATTTTTATAAAAATAACTGCATGTCAGTTTTTATAAACCACTTCATAAACATTCATGGGAAAAGATGTAAATCAATTTGAATAAAATTGCCTTTTACAAGGGAGAAAAACATCAATGCTGATAAGAGGGGAAAGGTGCCTTCCATGTGCCAGAAACTCAGGAATTCATATAGGCAACACCTACTGGGTGAAGGGCCAGTCTACATTGCTCTTTAAGGAAACCTTTGCTGTTGAAAATGTCTGGATGATTGGGGCCAGAGAGATAGCACAGCGGTAAGGCGTTTGCCTTAGACGCAGGATGGTGGTTCGAATCCCGGTATCCCATGTGGTCTCCCGAGCCTGCCAGGAGTGATTTCTGAGCATAGAGCCAGGAGTAACCCCTGAGCCCTGCCAGGTGTGACCCAAAAGAGAAAAGAAAATGTCTGGATAATAGCTCTGAATTAGTAAAGTGGCAAACCTCAGTTCTACCTTCACAGGGTACAGCAATAATACCAGACTAAATTCTATGTACTTGTTATAAATACATCCTGCTGGGCTCAGTATTGGTTAGTTATGGGTTGATGCCACTTAAAGAAATCGTAATGGTCCTAATTTTTCAATTACAGCAAAATAAACTAAAGTGGTTTTCAAATTAGAGTGCATTTGAATCTCAAAAAGTGCATCTTAAGACACGGAGAGAAATAACCCCCATTTCTGACCTTTCTGTGAAATTTAAAGAGAAACCTGATTTTTCCAAATCTCCAGAGGATGTGATGCCACTATTTTGGTGAATCCACTTTGAGAAATGCTAGGCCAGAGAGTTACTAGAGAGGTTAAGGCGTTTGCCATGCGAAGCTAAGCCTGGTTGGATCCCTGGCACTGCCACTGATTCCTGGGCACAGTCGGGAGTAATCATTGAACACCTCTGTTGTAGCCCAACACCAGAAGAGAGAGAACTGATACCCTGACTTACATCAGTGAAGCTCCTTGAGTGATTGCCTTTGTTCTCTCTATTCGTCTCAACAGTTGGACCTTTAAGTATACTAAGAATTTTCCTTCTTTGTTAGGTGTGAATACTTGATAACGCCTATCATCATTCCCAATGGTGGGCAGATTTGCAAAGCATTAATGAACAAATAATTCTAAAGACACTGACTATACCTGAGGTATCAACTAACATTCTCTCTACAAACTATTGTGACAGTTTCAGCAAAGAACAATATTAGGTTTGTAATAGTGAGAAGAGATTCAAAGGAAAAAGAAAAGGAAATTCAAATGAATAAAGAATTATTTTAGGTAAAAAGGGAAAGTGCCTGATCTGTTAATACAACTTGGTGACTTAACAACCGACTAGGCCAATCAGATTGGTATGATTGGGGATAAGTGGCAAGGAGATTTTAAGAGGGAAATAATATGATAAGCCCATAAAGGACAAACAACACTAAGACCAGCAAAATTTTATGTGAGATATGATAGTGTCACCACAGGTTTAGGAATGAGTCTCACCAGGGATGTTGCACTAGAACTGATAATCTGTTATCACAGATTTCCTAGAAAAGCAAAAGAATAGAGTGCCAAAAAATGCAAAACCTAAATTGCCAAGAGTTGAATGATTGAGTTATCAGATTAAAATGTACCAAATAATATTGCAGTGGTCAGGAAAGCAGAAATAGCATGTATAATTAATTTTAATTTATAAGCCTGTTTCCCTCGTGCTGACTTAAAAATACTATTTTATAAAGTTGAAACCTATGGACTTTAACTTCTGTAAACAGCAGGTCCTTTCCTGCCATTCTTATAACTTCTGTGGTCTATAAAACTATATTCTGGTTTATGTTAGGTCATTTATGCTTCTTTCAACTTGTATGTTCCATGTGTTTGATATTGTTCTTGGTGCTAATACACTTTCCTTTATATTCAGAATAATTATTAACATCTGTGACTTATTTTCTTATTTTAAGTTTTGTGATTATCACTTTTTCAAATTAAAAATACTCAACAAGGTGTATAGTAGTGAAGGTAACCAATGTATATGAGGTACATCAAAGAAAATAACTATTGAGAACAATGTAAAATATTTCTTACACCACTTTTGCTTGAAATCCAAACATCCTCCCTCATACTGGCACTGCAGCATATAATCCAGTCTTGCCTTTCTGTGGCTGTTTACAACTGGAACAGATGATGACCCAGTTGAGAGTCCTCATCCTTTGCTGGCCAGTAACTGGACAGGGTG
>PVKC010011773.1:0-24336 GCA_004027635.1 Crocidura indochinensis | reverse complement strand
CAGTGGAGACTGTTCTGAGAGCTTCTGGGTCCAAGATGGCATCCTTCTGCCTAGAAGCTCCTGCTACCAACGACCACTGACACTTGCAATGTCTGCATGATACTGACGAGGCAGCCTCCCACTTGCTCCTCCTTCCAAAAACGAGCTCCGTGCAGCACTTGTGGGTTCGAAAAGCTTTCTTCGGTTCTTATTGAGTTCTAGGAAAGGAAAAGAGAATTATTAGAAAGTCACCAGAAGACATTCTGTATTTTAGCAGGACAAAGTGGGGTAGGAGAATCATGTCTGGTAGCTTATAGGGAAAAAATACTTTAGTTGATGAAATACTAGAACCCTCTAACCCCACTTTGAAGAATTAACTTGACTGATCTCAAATGTCATAGCTTTGTAAGCTTTGTAACGATGTATTTCCTATGTCACAAATCCAGCAAGGGAATTCATTCAGGTAGAACTCGGCATTCGTGTGAAAGTTGGAAGTGAAAAGTGCACTCCCACTTGTAAATACAAAGATATGGAAGGAGCATGCAGAAGTCTTGCTGCTCCTCCAAAGCCATGTCGGAAGTAGTTATTGGAAGAAGCAGAGCAGTGGAAGGTTTCTTTGAATAAAATACCAATGTAGCATATGTAAAATATATTTTTTAAAGAAATCACATTCCATAGAAAACACCATTTACTTTCTTCTGCCGCATGTAAACACCCCTGTATTACTTCTCCAGCCCCACAGACATCTTTATGACTGTGACCCCTCTTCTGTCCCATCCAGATACACACATAAGCAGGTCCACAAATCACATCAGTTTTTATTATAAACTTTTTTTTATTATAAACCTTTAAACCAGTAAATGAAATAGTCAGGTTCTAGAAATTGGAGCTTCTGAGATTGAAAGTTTTTTTTGGGGGGAGGGAGGTAATGTAAACAATAAACCACCCTTTATAGTACCTTTCAGCATGGAACCTTTATAATTTCTGAAGTTACATGGCAAACTATGGCCTGCTATAGTCACACTGAGAACAGATGGTGGAGCAGGTCACAGGTGGCCAAGGACAGTCATAGGACCAAATCCACACATATCTTCCTAGTCCCAGAAAATGAACTAAGACCCTTTATGTTGCACCACAAAATGTAAATGCAATTGTAGAGACATCTTGGGTTCACATTCAGGTCTTGCAGGAGAATGAAATAACAATCATTTATAATAGCAACCACACAAAAAGCACTTTATATTTATTTTGTCCTGTCTGCCTTCCTTACATTTAACTATTTTCCATTTTAGAAATACACTAACTTGCCCCGTTGGCAAAACCCTGCCTGTTCAATGCAAAGATTCAGGCCCAAGAGTGCACTGATACAGTGGACAGAGAAGACCAACAGAGGTATCAAGAATACAAAGTTAAGAAACTGGTAGTCTCAGATATGTTAGATATTTTAGTGTATATATATATTTTTTTACATAGAAAACATAACTTAAGAACACCAAAGAAGGAATACATTTATAAACAAAACAACCCAACATGAAGGCATGTGTACATATGGCTATTATGAATTCTTGCAGAAACACAGTAGCAACAATATTCCTATGACAAAGTTGAACACATGGCTACCATTTAAAGGCAGAAATCAAGAAACAATTAAAGGCACACTGTAGGAGAGTTAAGAATAGAGGTATCCTTTTAAAAATCTTTTCAACTATGAGACATCTTTACTCTCCATTTTCTCCAAGCAGATGAAAATAATTGGGCCATTGAAGACAAAAAATTTTAACAGCCATTAAAAACAAAGCTGAAAAGTCCCAAACTGCATTTGAGAGCATAAAATCATGAAGAAATTTAGCCATTACCTACAGACAGTTATTTATAACATATGTTTCCAAAAGGACATAAAACTTCTAGAAAGATGATCAAGGAACAGCTTCTACCAAAATACTAAGTTTTTTGTTTAATTAAAATGAACACTATTTCTTCTGAGTTTTTCATAAGCCTAAGAATAGTTTGGGAAAATACCAACCTTTTTCTTTGAAATTCCAACGTTCACACAATCCTGGCAGCTCTCAGGATCTTGTTGCGGATCTGAACAGAGTCACAAACTAAAAGAATAGGTCAGGAAATGTTAGATCTACCTGAGGTGGCAAAAAGTCTCTCAACAGGACACTAAACTTCCTTTCAGGTAGTCCCTAGACATTTAGCTAGCCACTCACAGAAGTCAAAGCATTTTTAAAACATCCTTTTTTCTATGATCCATCTCTACCAGGAATAAGCCTCAACTCCTACCAAGTTAAAATAAATGTCTTCTGGCCCAAGATTTAAAAAAAAAATGCAAATCCTATGCTGCAAGAACAACTCTCATTATGAGCTTAAAATCTAAAAAAAAAAATTTTTTTTAAAGAAATTTTGATCCAATTTTGCATCTATCCAAACCATGTAACTACCAGACACAAATGTATATCAAGGTTTCCCAGCTCTCCTGAAAATGGATGCCTTTGTTATCAGATGAGTTGGGGGGGGGGGTGGAGGAAGCTTTTTGGACAAAGGGTTTCTCAACATATTACTTGCAGAAAAGAAATAAAACCGAACAATTTACCAAGTTCAAACAAATGCATGCAAGAAAGTAAGGCCAAATCATCCTGAAAATAATCTACTACTTGCTGTGCAGATTCTGCATAAAGCATCTTATTCGCAGTTGCTAATTCCCTTTAAAAGCAAGAGGACATGTGAGTCCCACTGAGAAGGAGTTTATAGAAGCAGGATGTAATCTCCATAGAACCACACGAAGGATGATGATTAGAGAAATAATTTCTGTCTTTCTCTTCCTTTTCCCCAAACCTACCTGAAATACACCACAAATGTATTCCAAGAAAAGGTACTCGTGACCTCTAATGGTACCTATCAAAGTATTCAAAGATATCTGAATGTTTCTAAAAGCCTTACATTGTTAGAATAGGATTGGTGCATAAAGAGATTTTATTTTCTGATTTAGAAAAGGTCATTTCTAGTGGTGCTCAGGTGTTACTCCTAGTAAGCGATGGAATAGAACTAAAGAGATAGATTTTGGGGGTAGGAGGTATAGTACAGTACCCAGAGGATTTGCCTTGCATGCATCTGACCTGGATTTGATCCTTGCCATCCCATATGGTCCTCATAACTTGCCAGAGTAATTTCTGAGTTTAGAGCCAGGAATTACCCCCTAATTACCAGGTGTGGTCTCCAGAAATAGAGAGCTATTAGTTTTTTGTCTTATTTTGGGACCACACCCAATGGTGCTCAGACTTTACTCCAGGCTCTGCTCTCAGAAATCAGTCCTGGAAGGCTGGTGGACAATATGGGATGCCAGGGATGGAACCCAAGTTGGCCTCATGCAAGGCAAAACTCCTACTCATTATGCTCTAGTCCTTTAAGAGATAGGTTTTAATTCTCATTTTGTGCCTGGCATTCGACAAATATCTAGTGAAAGGCTGTGGAGTTGATCAACTTTCTGATGTTAAAGTTGCCCCATAGGCATATTTTAATTTCAGAGGAATAGCCCTTTGGGATCGAGCTTTGAATTAAAGAAATTAAAAGTAACAACCCTAGTGCTGTTAAGAGTAAGAGTATCATGCTAGTAACAGTTAGATCACCCACTTTCATTATTATGCTTGATGCTATGCATCACATGGAAGCCAATCTTAGCAATGGAAGTTGACCTTACACTGACTTTTACTCTAATTGACCTTCATGACTTAAAAAACCAAAAGTGGTTTGGAAACTCCTAATTTGGTGGCAGCAAAGCCCAGCTTTCCTTACGTGAAGACTGCATTCATCCCCCTTAGACCAATTTGATTTTAAGAGCAATCAAGACAAAACATTTGCTCTGTGGAGGTCTGTTAATATAAAGACTTGAGTACACAGAACAAGAAAGCCTGCTGCAAAGACTTTGTTTCTCTATGGAAGAACCTAGCAGGTGTCTCAATGACTGAATTTCCTATCCTATTATCTTTCCTAACCTAATATCTGCTCTTCACATAGTCTGTCTATTCTAGAAGGCTGGCGAGATGAGTAGGTGGAGGGTACCATATGCTGGCAAGATAAAATGGGAAACCACTGAGGTTTTTTTAATTTCCTTGACTGCCCAAATTAGTTAATGCTGTTTGGAGAGAGGTTTCATTAGCTGGATGCCACTGCTTTCCCCATCAGGACTAACCCTGCAAATCCAGGGTTTTGAGAAAGCAAAGTCATTTTCTTTCAACACCAGACATTTTGCTTCTGCCCTTTGTCTATGTGTATTTTTGGAAGACTTGCACATATGTCAAATTGGCATGAAGTTAATCAGAAAGTAACTCCATTTTTCCATTCTCTAATTTCTTCCCTCTTCTCTAACACCTTTCAGGTACAATGCTGTTTAATGGCTGCCTAATCATTTAGTATGATTCCTTTCAAGTGGTAAGTACCCACTAAATAGAATTCTCTAATGCATACAGTATATAACAGATCTACAAAGAGCTGGAGACAAACAGCATATCCCTTCATTCATTTTATTTTACCTACAGGTCACTGGATCATAACTGTACACCCTATGTACAACGTAACTGTAAATTACAAATTCAAAGTTCAGGAAAAAGAAAACACTAAGACAAATAATACTGTCTGGTTGCAGCTATACCAAGGAACACATTCTTTTTTCTCTGGTGCCAACATCTGTGTTGGCATTTATACCAGGTCACATACATTTGAAACATAACAGCCAATCCAGAACTCACCAACCCAGTGATTTAGATTTTATACAGTCACAGTAAGGAGAATTAAATAGCCCCTAGTTTCAGACTTTGCCAAGGGAAATACTTTCTGAAGTGATGTGTTTTAAGACTGATACTGTTATTTGATGAGGGAGCATAGACAATCTGAGCATTTATTAGCAGAATACTCTGAAATGGCATCAGCTGCCAGCTTAGTGAGACAGTGGCCAACGGATGAGTCCTACTGGCAAAGGTGAGTCAGGTGTTAAATGACGAAAGAGAATATTTATAGTCACCTGAGATTGCTAGTAGCATTTTCCTCCTGGCACCAAAGGTTGTGATTCCTAGTTCTTTCAAATCCTGATCAGTAAGAGTGAGGAATGTCTGAAGATCAATCTGTGAGTGAGAAAGTAGTCTATCATCAACATGTTAAACATTTTCTTTGTTCCTGTAGATTCAACTCAGGAGTACAACTTTAAAAATTAATTATGCTCTGCCTACTTCCTTAAAAGATCGATGTATCAATGTAAGGTAAAGACGATAAAATAAGTGATGGAATGGAAATGCTAGTCAAGGCATTGTTTCAAGGCACTGAAATTGAAGTAAAACATACAAGTTTTAGTTCTGCATATCTCGAGAGCTGGGGAAACCAGTTGGAGATTTTTTGCAAACTGGTAAAAGAATAACTGTGTAGGAGAAAATACTTTTAAGCTTTGGATTCTAAAATGATAAAAATGGTTTTTCCCATAAGACTTAGAATAGGTTCCCAGAATACACCAGATTTATAAATCACTTGGCCCAGCAAACTCTCTGAAACTGAAATATTTCCAAGAACAATATAAATGAACTCTAGAATCAGCCCAGGGATCCCCTCATTCCTTTGAACATAAGACACGGGAACAAAAAAGCAGGGGTGCACAAGTCAGAGTCCTGGATTCAAAACATGACTATTACTAGTTGATTCTTGGCATTGAAAACACTACCTCGCTGGGATGCTGTGCTCATTAAATATGATTAGATATATAAAGCAAATGTGGTTTAGTAACTGGAGCCATGATGAGCAATGCTACACATAACAGATCATTTGTGAAATATCCTAGATGTATCTTTAACTAATCATTAGATATTAAATATCACAAGGTTACGTAAGGGGAAATCTGTGAAATTACATCTGAATATCATACAGGAAGTGTACCAAATTTTATTAAATTTGAACACAGAAAAATATACCTTTAAATAAAACTAAAGAATGGAATCTGACATCATTTTTATTTTTAAGATACATGCAGACTCTACACAACCTTATCCTAGTTACTATTGTCTTAGATCTACACATTCTGTTTCAGAGATTATCAAATTTTTTTGAAGTGTAGTAATTCTTTTAGGCCCTTTAGGTCATACCATCTGTCTAATCTACTTAGCTGTGATGAGTTAAGTGAGGAAGCAACCATAAATAACTGGATAAATAAGTATGGCTTCCATAAGACGCTAGTTACAAAGTTAGGCCACCATTTTTGTCTGCCCTACTGGTAAATATCAGATAAAGCAAGAATGATTCTTTACATTGTTCTCTTCAAACAACTGAATAATAAAGGCATATTTATTTCTGAACATTCTGAAGATATTCTGAACATCTTCAAATAGGATATATAGAATATATGTATATATTAAATAGGATATATATGTGTGTGAGTGTGTGTAATTATTTTTAATGATCTTTTCAAAATCTTTGAGTTCTTCATGTCTCAACAAGTTAAAGTATATATCCACTTGAGCTTCTTATCTAACCAGCCACTCTCAAATAACAAATATGCTTCCTTAATATTATGATGATAAAAATTTTATTCAACTTAGTGTTTGCTTAGCCAATGATTCTCTAATTTCAGTATAGGGAAAGAGAAGACAAAACTCAACACCCAAAAATCCATTAGGTATGTTATAATGAAAAAGTTTAGCAATTATATTTACTGAACCATGCAGTGATACATAAAATTTATGATATAAATGATCATAAAAAACCTAGGTTTTGAGAATCAACTAATGGAGAGGAGCTAGACAATTTGTGATGATCAAAAAATATATATTTGACAAAGTATAAAGGTAAATATGTGAAACAAAAATAAATATAAATGTCATAGGTCAGAACAAAATGGTCGCCACCAGAGGAGGGTAGGGACGTGAGCAAATCGGGTAAGGGGAGCTTAACTACATGGTTGTAGGTGGAAACCAGACATGATGGAAATCATAATGTAGTAGAGACAGACATAAAACAGCAATATTATATATCTAAGATCAACATAGTTTTGTGTTATTTCAACAAAACTGAGAAAATAATGGTCACACACAGTCCTCATTACAGACTGATACATATCTGGGAATTAATGACCTATACTCGGTGATACTCAGGGGTTACTCCTGGCTATGCACTCAGAAATCACTCCTGGCTTGGGAGACCATATGGGACCCTGGGGGATCGAACTGTCCTAGGTCAGCTGGCATGAAAGGCAAATGCCCTACCACTCTGCCACCACTCAGGCCCCTGACTTAAAAGATGCTCTCTAAGATGAACTAAAGTCAACTATTGACAAGCATGGATCAATGTTAGTTATATGGATCAATGAAAGCTATATAGGCCTACAGTCTTGTGTTGCATGCGACATTTTGAGCAACAGCAAAGAATGGCTCCTTTATAGAGCCCAGATGTATGTGTGTGTGTTTATATATACATGTCAACTGTCCATCTAAGTTTGTATATTTAATAGAGTGTTTACAAAATGAATTCACCTAATGCATATCTCAGAACCCTTTTTTAAGCAGCACAATAATGAATTCCGATTTTCTGTTGCACTAGGTTAACTGTGCTCTGAAAGCTTTATCAGAATAAAATTAGGATCTTCTCCTCTCTGCCAGTGTATAATGGCCTTACATAGGGTGATGCAGATCCATGGTATAGAATTCAAACCATAGATTAGTTCTGTCTCAGTTCAGTAAAATCCCAAGTAGTAAGTAAATACAAAAACAATTACACAAAGCATATTATATTCTGTGATAGCAGACTTTAGTAACCAGATGAGGGTAGAGGAAATGAATAGCTATATTAGATGCTGTTATTTAAAGAGCAACATATACATTACAATTAAAGAAGAATTCAAACTATATTTGTTGCTAATCTTAGGAATGCTATGAATCTCAAATTTTTATTAACCCATTAATTTGGTCTTTGGGCTATCTTTTTTCACATTTTCTTTATTTTTTGCTATGCATGTTTAATGAACACACTAAATTGGATATGTCTGACATTTCCTTAGCAGTAAAAACAAGCTCTAAGGCTTGAATATTTTAAGTGTTCAGTGAAAGGACAATTATAGGTCAATGGGTGTGATCATATTAGTAGACATGCATACAGGCAAATAAAGATGCCCAGAAAAATACATGACGACTGACTGACCTCTTGCTGTTGGAAGACGTCTGTATATTTGCCCAGGCCCAGCTTACTGAAGAGCTCAGGGAGGTCAGAGCCTTTGAAGGAGCTGTTCAGAGTACAGCCATTGCTCCCTGTCAGCGAAGAAATGCAGTCCATGTAATTGCTACTGCTGAGATACTGTTCCGCTGAAAGGCAAAGAAAAGACAGGCTGAAAAATGGAAATGCCCAGAGAGAATTCCGTTTAATGAAAAGTTTTTAATCACTCAAATATTTCACATTCCTTTGTTGCACGAACGGAACAATAGCTGCAGAAGTACAGCCATTCTTTAAGGAAACACTGGCTTTTCATTAAAGAAATGAAATGCTGGTTATTTCTTTCAGGGAAGCTTTTGCCATTTAGAAAGTTACTCTTGGGAGGCAGAAATTCAGCGACAGAGTCTCTGTGGTTAATAATCATTCTATCTAAGCTTTCAGGAGCATTTGCTGTTTAGAATTGATTTGACGTGAATTAAATGATGAGTTGGAAGGAAGATTCCTGGGACAATTAAGGTATAGAAATTTCTTGTTAAGTCAAAGCTCCTTGCATTAATATGCATTACTAGTATCAAAAGAATTCTGTAATAAAAACCCCATTCCTCCAAAAATAAAATTCAATAATAAACTCACAAAAGAGAGCGTTTCTAAAATTAAGATTAACATGCAAAACAAAAAGATGATGCTAGAGCTCCTAGATTTCACTGACGACAGAAGTAAATCTGCCTGGAGAAAAATCTTAAGACATTAGCACCAAGCTTTGCCTTGCCTCTGTGTTTGGTGAACACGGTTTCTCTACATTCTGTGGTTCTCAGATCCAACAGTAGGCTAAGACTGGTGGATTAAGACTGGTAGGGACATCAGCCATGTCAAGTGTTTAATGAAATATAGAACCTTGGAGTTATTATTCTGGCAATGCTATTTCAAGAGAGATCCAGAAGAAATGCTCAATAAGATCCACCTATTTTCTCTGGATTTGCCAAATTAAAAAATCTTGTTCAGTTTTGTTGTGCCACAAGACCACATTTTTCAGGTTATTTTCATCTTCCAATTACAAAGTCCTTTATAGGGACTAGCGGTGGTGCTAGTGGTAACGCAGTTGCCTTGCACGAAGTAACCTAGGACAGACCGAGGTTTGATCCCCTTGTGTCCCATATGGTCCAGCAAGCCAGGGGCGATTTTTGAGTGCATAGCCAGGAGTAACCCCTGAGCGTCATCGGGTGTGGCCCAAAACAAAAACAAAAACAAGAAAAAAAACCCAAAAAGTCCTTTATAGGGCTAAGAGATAGTACAGCAGCTAAGGCACAAGGTCAACTGGGGTACACCCTGGCACAATATATGGTTCCATGAGCACCACTGTGTGGCTGTTGGCCACACACATACCAAAAAACAAAAACAAAAACATCAAAAGTTCTTTATATTTCTAAAACAGAATAAATTTCTTGATATTTTTCAAAAAAAATGTTTTAACTTTTGTAGGAAGAATAAAGAAGGCAGAACTAAACTCAAACTATTCCACCAATTTAAAGAACCTAGTCATCAAAAGTGGTTGATGAAGAATAATCAATAATGGGACACAAAGTGCCAAGGGTAGTGGTAGGGCATTTGCCTTGCATGCAGTAACCTAGAACAGACCGAGGTTTGATCCCCTTGTGTCCCATATGGTCCAGCAAGCCAGGGGCAATTTTTAAGTACATATCCAGGAGTAACCCCTGAGCACAAAGTGCTCTTTGACACAAAGTGTCAACCCTTGACACAAAGTGCCAAGTAGTGACAGTATATTGGTATATGTATTGTATGTATTGTATGTATGTATATACATATATATATATATGTGGTCATGAATTGTTTAAATAGTAAAGAGGGGATTACTGAAAAATGTTACACTGCAACAACTTGGTATAAATAGGGATAACCCAGATACTGTGATGAGGATGTCAATAAAAATTATCTAAAGCTATGCTGATCATATGGTGTCATTCAGCTTAAGAAGTGGAAACAGGGGCCAGGAAGGTGGCGCTAGAGATAAGGTGTCTGCCTTGCAAGCGCTAGTGTAGGACGGACCACGGTTCGATCCCCCTGCGTCCCATATGGTTCCCCAAGCCAGGAGTGATTTCTGAACTCATAGCCAGGAGTAACCCCTGAGCATTAAACGGATGTGGTTCAAAAGCCAAAAATAAATAAATAAAAATAAAAATAAAGAAGTGGAAACAAATGCTGTATAAGTGTAAAAACACACCAGATTTTGATAATAGTATAAAACATACAAAATATCTCATATAATGTCTTTTATACTTGGGTTAGAGAAAGTAAATGGTTAGGGCACATTTGGTAATAACATCACAACATCCTAAGGCCCTTGGATTAAAATGTAAGCCTAGATAGTTGAGAATAACTGGAAGTGGTCTCTGAGTCTGCTGAGTACTTCTTGGAAGGCTTCTGTAATGACAGTCTGTAAAGCAATTGCAAAATAAATATATATGTTGGGTTAAACAAATATATCGGTTAAGAGTTGAAAAAATTTAATAAAAGAGTCTAGTGGCAAATATTTACTGATACCTTAACAGCCTGTGTTTCTATTTTAGTTACTTTCTATTTCAAATTTCCCGTGCTCTTAAAATAGACAAACTAATTGTGTTTTTATTTAATCATTCCATTTTATTAGGAATTCCCCACCTTAACCCTAATTTGGGGAAGCAGCTAAGTTGTAATAGTAAATTTTAATGCAGTCAAGTGAAGGCAAAGGAAATAAAGAAAAGCACAAATTCGGCCAGTAACCACTAGGGAGTCTTAGGGATTCTATTGACAACACACTTGGGAATAAAAGGGATAACCAGGCTTTCTTTTTTAAACCTGGCTGACTCCCAACTGGCCTTTTCAAATTTGAGACTCAACAATGAGGCCAATTTGGCTGGTGGTAAAATTTGGCTTTCATTGCTGAGTGTCTACTACATTCAAGATTTTATTTTTTTCAAGTATTCTTCTAATACTTTAAACTACATACATGTCTCTGGATCCCAATTTTATCAGTAACCCTAATAAAGGGCTTATCTCATGATTACTATGTCAATTGTCCACTCACATATTTTTACAGTTTCTAAGTGTTTGTAAGTCACAGACAAAAACACAGAGTCTTATTCCTATTTGTCCAAAGTGTGATGTTTAAAACTGTTCTGTTTATTGTAAAGAATTATAAACATAAATCATGCTTTTCACCCAAGCTACTCAATGGGAAGTAAGTACTATGATCAAGATGGTAAAATTCATCAAACACTGCTCAATTCCTTAAGTCCCTATCTTTTCCTCATTGTTACCTGTAAGTTTGTATGTGTTAAACATGCATTCATTCAACAGATGATTATCAAACACCTATGAGGTATCAGATATTTTGAGACACTTGGGAAGAAATAAGGTACAGCTTCAGAATTTCCAGCACTTGGATATTTATTAGTATCTACTGAATAAATTGTGGTGCTCAAATTCTACAGGAAGATACAGTTATGTTAACAACAGCTAGAATAGAAATATATATATATATATATAAATGTAGTGAACACAGCAGAGAAAGGTCCTGTTTCTCTAGGGAAATGGAAGTTTTCATAGTGTGGTGGCATATGTTACATAAATCAACGGAGGACACAGAAACCAGAGTTTGTATGTGAACAGTGCCCTAAGTCAAATAAACAAACTTTAAATGGATTACACCAAGAAGGCTTTACTAAAAGTCAAAGCTCACTTGATTTGTTTTGTTTGCGTTTGGGACTCCCAAGAGAAGCTGCAAATTCACTGTGACTCGCAGGTCCTATTCCATTTCGATCTCTCCAGTTCTCAGATTCACTTCCACTTCCCAAGTGCTCACGGCTGTTGGACCTTGACAGGGACATGGATGATCCCTAGAACAATCAAAAGCCAGGCAAAAAATGTTTAATTAGGTGATTTTTATCTTTATGGGAGGAAAAAAAGGAATCTACATTAGAGACCACCATTTCTTTGTACACCAGAGCTGTTCCCATGAATGGTAATTCTCAAGAAAAGGCTATGGAACTTATCTAGAGCCATTGTCCTTGGTGATCCACTAAGAACATGTGGTAATAGTCAAGTGGAAATCTTATTTTGAGAGCATTTATTGTACGGCCCCTACAACTGTTTCCCCCAATTTATATATTTGTAGAGTAAGTCTTTACCTTCAGGTTTCACATCCCCTATAGATTCTAGAATCACAAAGTTGTCAAACTGATACCATAAATTTGCCTGTTCTAGAGGTATTTTGAACTTAGGGTACTGGAAACAGAACTGTTAATCACCCACCAGCTACACACAAATTGAAAAATTGAATCAGCCTTGATTCCTCCTTCCACCACCATCTTGAGTCCATCTTGAATCAACAACACTATGGACGTCATCTTTAAACATACCCACTTCTACCTATTTCTCTAAATCCTATCACCAGCAGTCTCCTTAGGGAAGATTTTCATTCCATTCTTGCTTCCACTTCAACAATCCATTTTCTATAGACCACTAAGAATTTTATCGAGAAAATATAATATAAAACTATAAGGTCTTACAGTGCTTTTCCAGTATTTTGACATAGACAGTTCAAAATTCCAAACTATTTCACCAAACCTATCTTCAATAGTCCACCAGCCTCTCCATGTTCTACTCCATAAACTTACAACCAGTTCTGATTTTCAGCAAATATGCCAGTTGTTCCCTTGAACCAAAGCTTTTGCTCTAAATTGTCACAATTATTTTTTGGTCACTAAGATCTTAGCATGAATGTCATTAGCTCAGAAGGCTGCAATGAATACCCACTACAGCAGCATCTGTTTCATATTTAATCAGAAAATTTTATTACTTAATGTCCTTTAAAAAAACTTTCCAATAAAATTAAAATAGTCATAAAATTAAAGTCTTATTTTTAAATATTTTATCTTTAGTGCCTAAATTTAATGAAATGTAGAAGGAATTCAATTTTGGTAGAATTAAATCTCAAAGGTGCATTTTCCTACACATTTCATGTACTCACTTTTGGAAAGGAACATAGAAAAATTTCCTGAGATTAAAAATATAACTAATGATCCTTTTCTGGTGCATAAGCATGATGATTGGGTGTTCACACGTTTGCATGACATGTGCCTTCCTTAAATTTTAGAATGTCAGCACATTTCACATCTCACATGGAAAAAAATTGGCTTTTCTAAGCCAGAGAGAGTACAGCAGAGCCTGAACTTTCACTGTGACCAATCGGGGTCTGACTTCCAGAACCCCATATGGTCCCTCAAGCACTGTCAGGAGTGATTTCTGAGTGCAGAGACAGGAGTAATCCCTGAGCATCACTAGGTGTGACCCCAAAATAAAACAAATGTAAAAAGAATTGGCTTTTCAATTAAAAACATCTTTGTATATTTCAATCAAGAAGAATCTGGTGTAACAAGGGAGAAAGATAATAATTACCAAAAAAGCATTATCTAGTACATTATGTGGTATAGGTACAAGTATAAGTTCTAATTTTTTTGTTTTCCAAGCATATAAAACTTACAATATAAGCTAATTTAATTAGCCCTATTAGACTTCGTTAAACTATGTTGGAGTAAGGTTTAATTTTGTATAGTTTACTATCAGTGGTTATTAGCTACAATATCACAAAGAACAGCTTACCTCTCACTTGTTGATTTGTAAAATTTAAAATGATCTCATTACTCTTAGTACTGAGGAAATTTAGATACACCTTTGTATTTAATTTTTTTTATTTTGGTTTTTACTATTCTAGAGCCTATATGACCACTGCTATGCTTTTAAAGAGATAAGTAGCAAAAAAGAAAAAAGAAGATTCCAAATGTCTTGATAGGTCACTTAATTCTCCCAAGAAGTCTTTTGTTTGACCTTTTGTGTTCATAGTAAGTGGACAGGGTCATATATTTGAGTCTCGCTGAAAATAAAAAACAATTCCCAAAATGTCTGCTTCTTATCTAAAGAAGCTCTTTGGATCAGGCTAATTTATTTCTCAAAGTTACCCTAACTGAAAACAATTATTCAAAAGTCTAGTGAGCTTCTCTGTGATCTGAATACGGAGCTCAAAGCTGGACTTCTTGCCTGGAGCAAGTTTCCTACCATAGGAAACACCATGCGCCTCCACCTCTGGCACACACTGTACCCCACACCCATGAGAACCTATTGGCCAAACAAGTTCATTCCTTTATTTTTCTTTGGAAAAGAGTATGGAAAAAAAAAGCTTCTAGCCATTCTCTAATTTGAAAATATTACTGCTATAAGCAGAAATGTGGTCAATCTTTTATTTTATTTGTGAGTTTGTTTTGAGGCCACGGCAGTGCCTGGGAGCTTCTCCTAGCTCCATTCTCTGGGAACCACTCGGTGCTAGGCATCAAACCTGGGCTCCCACAATACAAAGCATGAACTCTGTCCCTGAAAGTCATCTCTTCAGAGTTGAGATCAATCTTTCAAGACAAAAAAAATATTTTTTTAAAGTTTAATATTTTAATCTATCTGCCAGCAAGGCCCCCTACACTAGCCAGCCAGGGCCATTCCCTGAAGATGTGCCCCACCCAAGGTCATAGGAAATATTATATTTTCAAGACAAATTTTAATCCACCTTTCTCCAGATACTTCTACTGCCCCATCCTACCCCCACATACTAAACCATAATAACAAATCTCAGTACCTAGTTTTTTTTTAAGTCAAACACATGCAAAATGCAATTGGCCCTACAGAATATCATATCAGATCATGTTATATAATTCCGAGTGTGTGTGTATTTTGGTGGTAGTAGAGGATTTTAGAAGTAATGAGTAAGTTCAAGTCCTACACACATACCTGAGGAGACATGATTTCCAAAGAAAGATTGATTATATTTTTCATCAGCAGAGTTTACAAAAGCCCTAAAGAAAAGCGGGCTATGTGTTGAACACCCATGCTCTGATCTAGCTAGCCACACACTGTCTTCCTGACGTTCCTGTGTGTATGAGCCCTTGGATCATTCAGGAAGGCAGGACAACATGTCCAAGAGAAAGAACCAAAGCCAGAAAAGCCACATGAAAGGATGGGACCAGATACTTCGACCCTCAAAGCAGTCTATCCATTCTGGGTAAGCTCTGTTGTCATTTCTATTTCACTCTCTACCCCATTTGTGTTACTGACTTGGAGACTGGTATTTGCATGGCATCAGTTTCATGTTAGCCTTCTGCTGAAGACGTTAATGCCATATTACTATTGCTCTACCTGATGAGATCTTGAAGGTGGAACTGACAAAAAATCTTGTCGAGTGATTCTTATGTCTGGTCAGGTAACATGTTATGGCAACATGGTGTACTCTATTGAGTTAAGCAAGTGAGGAAGGGAAACATAAGGGGATTTTTCTAAATGAATTAAAGTCATAGGCCATAGAGATAGCACAATGAGGAAGGCACTTGCTTTGCTTGTGACTGACCCAGAGTCAATATCTGGCACCCAACATGGCCCCTTGAGCACCACTATGTGCCTGTCCCCACAAATATTTACCATCCTCCCCTTAGTAAAAATAGAATTCAAGTCTTTGCTCTGATTTCTTTCTCCCTAATCTCAAGTATATAATAAATTTTCCTTTGTAATCTGGACAAGCAAATGACCAACCTACGTTCAATCCTGGGCAACCCCCATGGACTGAGCCATGAGTAAGCCCTGAACACCAGTGTGTGTCCCAAAATACAAACAGAAAAAAAATTAATGAAAGTGATCTAAGATAATAGTCTGGGGTATTTCTATAGACATGGTTAAATATAACATAGCATTTAACTAGTCCCAGCAACAAGTAAACTTGAGTTTACTCAACAAGTAAACCAGAGTCTTAGTAAAGTTTGCCAGTGGAAGTAATAGTAGCTGCTAAATATTTACCTATAACTTATTACACACAATTCTAGAGACTGGATGCCTTCTCAATCATCCTCAAATCAACCAAAATGAGAAAAGGCCAATGTCTGAAATCATTCACCAGATCACACTTGTGTCAGTGCTGATTATCAGACTCCACTAGTCCTGCGTTTGACTCCTGCATTAATGGACTAACTATATTGTCAACTTGTCATACTGTTGAGCAAACCATGAGCATTTCAAAGGTAAAATACATCACCTCTCTAAGTACAGAAACAAAACCAACCACCTACTAGTCTATTCTGTCAAAAGCAAGGGGTGAGTGAAATTGGTGACCAAAGATGCATTCATTGAAAACCTAGAAATTAACACAGCAGTCTTAAGGTCTCTAATATCAAAAGAAAATGTTTATTTTTCTCTCAGAGCTCTAAGGGCAGAGAAAAGAGTGTCTACCTCCTAGTGCCCCGACATTATTCATAATGGCTCCTACATTTTGACAGCTGGCTATAACTTCAATCTTTAAATATAGCCTGCCAGCTTTCTATTTAAAGTCTGACAATGGAATTCGTAGGAGACTATTCTGGTTAGTGTTTGTAGGGTATTTTCTTTTTCACTTGGTCAAAGAAACAAGGGGAAAAAACCAACATATTAGTTTTGCCTTTCATCAACAGTCTAGTTTGTTACAAAGACTAGAGGCAAAAATATAAAGGTCAATCTACAAATACTAGTCTTAGAAAAACAATTATGAAATCCTTAGCCAGAATTTGTTTTTTGGGCCTATGGTAGAATATTATGTTTCCTGGATTAATGATTGTCATCCAAGTTTGGGTTTTCCCTGTCTCCTCAGTATTTTGAGTCTGTGTGAGCTCATTCTCTGACTCCATAGCCCTATCTCCATTCTCCAGGGCTGCTAGCCAAAATCTGATACTCTCAAATTGAAAAAGCCTTGCTTTGTGATCACGTGTTGCCTGGCGGAGAACTCTGGGTCTCTGTATCCCTTCTCAAAGTGGTGATGATGCCAATTTCCTAGTCTCACCCTGAGCAGAGGAGCCAACATCTGGGAAACATAACGTTTTGGAACTCTTGTTTGCAGTACTTCCTGCCATGTTCCTGGCACAACTGAACACAGGGAGTTTTTAGTTCATCTCAAAGGCATTGTTGAATTGTTGCCTTTTCCCCCCATTGAGGCCTTACAAATGATGCCACTGAATAAAGAAATGCTTAGTATATTTTTGTGTACTTTTACATATGCCCTTTGCTTAATATCTCAGTCTTGCCCTATCACTTAAAATTAGTCTCTCCTTAACATAAAGGATTTATTCCAATTTAATCTCCTGTGGATGTTCAACCATTTTTGGTAGATTTATGAAAACGCTATGTGATTGTGTCAACTGTATAGCAATATGAATTGTATAGGAACAAACAGAACAACCATTCATGATTTTTCTAGGGAAGTAAAGAATGGGAATGTGTTGAAGAGATGAAAGTTATCTTTTGATAAGAGAGCATAGAGAAAGAGTGAGCAGGATATGAGTCTACAAACCTCAAAAGTAGTTGTCATTGTGGGCTTATACGATACATGATTAGCTCTTCTCAGCTCCTTGATAGTCTCAGCAGGCATGGATTTTGAAAACCCCAGGCCACTCCAGGTATTTGTAGGTGTTCGGACCTCTGTCACCACTGGTTTCTTTAACATAGCTTTGGAAAACAGAATACAAAACAAATGCCCCATCTTCTTGATGCAGTAAATAAAGTAGCAGTGAATGTTGATTCTGATATACGTAAAGAAATAATCACCAAGAATTATTTAACACAAAGTGCTTTCTAGTATTTTCATAAAGCATCTTCCTTGAAGTGACACTAAATTCAAATGTGTTCATTATTGCAATGACCTCATGTTAATGTATTCAACAAAATACATTTAACAAAATTTGCCTAATTTGAACCTTGACATTCTGTTTTTATATTAAAATACAGTATCTAAATTTATATTAAAGTACAGTAGCTAAATTTAACCGTAAACTCTATGTGAGTCTACTTAAAAAAAAAATCAAGGTACAGATAATTAATATAGCACATACCTTTAGTTGCTAATAGCTTCTTTTGTTCATAGTCAAAGGCCTTAAAATAAAATACAAAAATAAAAACCTTAATTGCCACTCTATACAAATGACATGCCAGTTACTCTCTAATTAGATGGTTTGGGGCCACAAATTAGTCCTTCCAAATACTAAGCTTTGACACTATAATGGAACAAAAATGGGACCCCCCCAGTTTTTATTTGGGGACCACCTGGTGTGCAGAGTGACCCCTGACAGTGTTGGGCTGGACCATAAGTATAATTTAGATAAAACCACAGTTTGCCACATGCAAGGCAAGCACCTTAATTCCTGTGCTAAATCTCTGAACTTAAGCATATTTTGAAAATTAATTCAAATAATAAATTGCTTTTGACTTTTAGGTAGTGCTAATTATGAATTAGAAAATTTCCTTAAATTTTTATAAAGAAAAATTTTGTCTACTAGATAAAATTGACTATAAATATTTAATACTGCAGGGCCAAGATAAGATAAACAAATAAGCAACATAATAATTAAGTATAAAAACAATTCATTACAAAAAATGACTTCAGCTTATCTGCTGGTCTGCTTTATTTTTCTTATTCAGGAATAGAAGTGATAGTACACAAAGTAGTACATTTGCTATGGACACGGCCAAGTTGGGTTAGACCCCCAGCATCCCATATGGTCTTGCAAGCCCACGAAAGTGATACCTGAGTATAGCCAATAGTAAGCCATCAGAACAGTTGGGTATGGCTCCCCCAAATTTTTTACAATAAAAATCCCTTCTTGATGAACTATAGCTGAAAGTAGTATCACAAGACAGCTTCAGAAACTACTGAAGAAAATTAACAGTCTTTGCTTTTGAAGTGAGATAACTGACAAATATCTAACTTTACAAGGATATTTAGCAATACTATGAAAATTAGCTCTACTTCAGTTGCATAAGATTATATAATATATCATTCTTTCTATTAATATTTTTTTTGGTTTTTTTTTGGGTCACACCTGGCAGTGCTCAGGAGTTACTCCTGGCTCCATGCTCAGAAATTGCTCCTGGCAGGCACGGGGGACCATATGGGGCACCGGGATTCGAACTGATGACCTTTTGCATGAAAGGCAAACGCCTTACCTCCATGCTATCTCCCGGGCCCCTCTATTAATATTAAATGAGTGGTTAAAACACCAATGAGTCTACTAAGACCAAAGTAGTTCATTCTGAGGTAGCTGTGCTTATTTTACATATATTTTATATAAAAGCATATATAATAAATATGTAAATATATTTATAAATAATAGAATATGTAAATGGATATATAAATATATATATATAAATG
The DNA here is from genome assembly GCA_004027635.1 of Crocidura indochinensis. NCBI lineage: Eukaryota > Metazoa > Chordata > Mammalia > Eulipotyphla > Soricidae > Crocidura > Crocidura indochinensis. The sequence goes on along the minus strand of PVKC010011773.1, from coordinate 4,916 downwards.
TTAGTTGCCCATTATTCTCATCTCCCTAGTTTGACTACTAACAAGTTCAAGTCTTGCTTTCAGAATATCACCAAGAGGTCACCAGGAATATCAAGAACCAATTAATTATAAAGCATTCATTTCAAGCTAGAATACTAAAAGCGTTCTTTTAGTATAGTGGATAGAGCGTTTGCCTGGAATGACATGGTTCCCTGAGCATCATCAGGAGTAATATCCCTGAATACCTAACCAGGAATAAGCCCTGAATGAGTACCTCTGGGTGTGTCTCAGAAATCCCCAAATATTTTTTTTCTTTTGATACTACTTCCTGGAACATTTATATATATTATAAATTATATTATATACTATAATTATACAGATATCATACATGCAATGGAATGTATACATATATGTATATATACATAAATTATACAGATATCATATATGCAATGGAATGTATACACATATACATATATATGTATACACATATATGCATGTATACATATATATGTATACATTCCATTGCATATATGATATCTGTATAATTTATGGTTTAAAAGAATTTTTCCCACATTTTTTAATTTTAATCAAAGTGGATTAATATCATTTATTTCTATAGAGTGAAATGTGATATAAAATGACAATTAGACCAGGAGAATAAAAGTGAACCAGACAAATTCTGAGATATGACATTAAGTCGAAAGAACCAAATTTTCAGGAAATAAAGGTTGAGGATGTGTTTGAAATCCTAAGGTCTAAGATAGTTCTGGAAGTTAAAAAGAAACAGTTTATAATAAGGTCTAAAGGTTTGGGAAAATGCTTGAATTTATCAGTTTAGTATACATGTATTGAGTGCCTTCTAATTAAAAGAACTGAACTGGGGGCCCGGAGAGATAGCACAGTGGCATTTGCCTTGCAAGCAGCCGATCCAGAACCTAAGGTGGTTGGTTCAAATCCCCGTGTCCCATATGGCCCCCTGTGCCTGCTAGGAGTGATTTCTGAGCAGATAGCCAGGAATAACCCCTGAGCACTGCCAGGAGTGGCCCATAAACCAAAAAAAAAAAAAAAAAAAAAAAAAAAAAAAAAAAAAAAAAAAAAAAAGAACTGAACTGAACTTTCTAGAACACAATATCAAATAAAAATATATTCATGACTTCAAAAATATTAAATCTTAGCAGGAGTAAGTGAAGCGATAACCACAAAATAAGTTAGTGTGGCAAATATAGAATACAGCTGGAGATCTAGTACTACAAAAATTATTACTCCTGCAAGAATTAATTTCTGAGCACAGAGCCAGGAGTAACTCAAGTACTGCCAGGTGTAGTGTCACCGGGTGTATCCAAAGATAACACTAAGATGTTCAAGGCTGAAAAAGACAAATGATGGTGAATCACAGCTTTTAATAAAAGTTCAGAAAAATGATTTGATGAATTAATTTATTTGACATATCTGTGATCTTTCTATTCTTAGGATTTTATGAAAAATTATTCCTTTGGGTGAAAGTCATTAATGGAGATGATATATCTCTTCCTCAGCTATTCTGACACAAATCAATATTTAGGAAATCTTCAAAAGCAAAAAAATTCTCAGCTTTCATATTGTGATCTACATGTAAATCAGATTTCTAAATTTCATATCTTGAGTCATTAACTTAATAAAAATATTCTGAAAAAATGTTATTTTGTTCAGCCTTTACAAATTACTTTAGTTAATATTTGATGTCTTTATAAAAACCTTTTTTTTTTTGGGTGGGGGAACACCTGGTGATGCTCAGGGTTTACTCCTGTTATGCAATCAGAAATTGCTCCAGGTTTGGGGGACCATATGGAACGTCAGGGGATCAAACCATGGCCCATCTAGGTCAGCTGTGTGCAAGGCAAACACCCTACCACTGTGCCACTGCTCCAGCCCCATTTTCATATTACATTTTATAACTGTCTAGATCATACAACAACTTAAAAATTTTGATTTTATAAATAAGATTGTATATCTATTTATTCAAAATTATTGTGAGGCACTACCACTTAGAAATAAAGCACTTATATTTGTTTCAAGTTTAGCAACTGATGAATACTGTCTTTTATAAGAAAGCGATATAAGATTATTACATTTTTAAAGAATTCTTTTTAAGTTCATGCCAGGATTTCAGTGTTACTATTCAGTTAGAACCAGTTCCTAACTACTGCAAAATACATTTAAATTTAATTTTGACTAGCATGCAGCAGGGAAATCTAATTTCTGCTCTTCTGCTAAACACTCAATGAATTTCCCATCCCCTGTCCCTCCATCTGGACACCCTTCCCATTTGCTAACCTCATTACCTGCATATTGATGTAAGAAGGCCGTGGGGCAAGACGGGCCCTTTCTGAGTTTGCAGCCCTCTCCGCCGCCCGCTCGCTCCCTGGAGCTTTCTTGTCCGTCAAAGGGCTTTCTGCAGCACTCAGTTCAGGATCTGAGCACAACCTGTCAGTGCTGCTGTGAAAGAGAGTTTGTAATTTAACACTCTATCCTTACACCCTGAAAAGTGTTCATATATTAAAAGAACTAGTGATAACTAAAAAGAACTCCAAAAAAAAAAAAACCCAACACATACATATATAAGGAAAATAAGGATCCATTATGATGTCCCAAATTGATATTTCTATAAAATCAATAGATCTAATATACAATGGTTAATTATTATATATGAAGTGAGTTTGGTTAAATATAGTGTGACATTTAACTAGTTCCAGCAACAAGTAAACTTGAGTTTACTCAACAAGTAAACTAGCAGCTGCTAAACATTTATCTATAACTTATCAACACAGTTCTACAGATTGGATGCCCCCTCATATCATCCTCAAATCAACCAAAATGAGAAAAGTGTCCTGTGTGCCATCTGGTCTCCCAATGTTTACCATTATCCGCTATTTCCATGCAGTAGTTCATTCAACCATCACTACAGCCAGGTGCCAGGATGACACCCATTTTACAAATGAAGGAAAGAGCTGTTTAAGGTCACACTTTTGGTGAAAGAGAGCTAGAATTTGAACCCAGGCACGCTGACACCAGAGCAGAGCTGAAATTAATCTGTGTGTGTATTTCGGTCTATTATCTTAAGGCACGTTGTAGGTGACCCAATTTATGTGTATGAGATGTCTCTGATGCTCTCATAATTGATTATGAGACAAGTAGCCATTTTCTACCACACTTGTTCAGGGTGCCTATAAAGAGTATGAAAGATCTTTGTAAAATGGTGAACAATGACCTGACCTAGTAATTTTATTTTTTGGCACCTAAATTCAAATCTATTTGCATATTAAACTTGAGTAAAGCTTAAATAAAAACATAGTAGTCAAAGAGTTGATTTATTCACTGGTATACTAGGAAAATTCAAAGGAAGTTTTTAAAATGGTAGTGGAATACAAGTATACTAATGTAGTTGGTTTAGTTGAGGGGTCACAAGTTTTAGACAGCATTTGAACATGAATTGCAAAGACATTTGCAGGTCCACCAGTGCAAAAGGCCAAGAACACAACAACTCAGAAAAACAGCAGAAACAAAGGGGAAAAACCTGCAATGCAGACATGTTTGAAGTCAGAGTGTGACAAGATCTGATAAGTGTGTTTTGTTTATTTGTTGTCTTCAAAAATCCTGGAACAAAATAAACAAGTGACAGAAGATTCTGAGTCAGGAATTGAGGAGGCGGTCGCTTCATTTAGATTAAATGATGCTAAGTTCCAAATGATAAAAGAAATGGGCATATATTTAAAATGTGTCAGTAAAGAGAAGAAAGCAAAATTGTTTCTTTAACCTATACTAAGTGATATTAACTTCAGGTGTTAAGTAAAGTAGAAATAAACATAATGGCAAAACAATCATTAGCTGATCAAAATACTCAAAATGCAAAACAGACAATAGGAAACCGAGGAAGGAAATAATCTAAATGCTGTAATTGCCTAAGGATATGCAAGAAACTAATGAGAGTAAGAAAAAAATTGGGTATATGGAACTGGATAGAACAAAACCTTTTCAATATATAGCCATTTCTTTTTGCCTTTAAGAAGAAAAAAATGCAAATAGCCTATTTTTGTAATAAGTATGCAAAGAATGTATTAGAGAAACATTTATAATTGCCATGGTATAGCAGAGTTCTATTAAGTAGAATATATATTTATACTGACTAATTTGTAATAAACAAAATCATGATAGCGACATGTATTTATTACCAATGTTAGCAATTAATTCTCTTCAAATAAGGAAGTCATAGCTCAAGTTAGAAATTCAACATCAAATGTAGGCAAATTCACAGCAGGAAAATTTCCATGAGCAAAATCGGGAAGAAAAACTGCTAAGCTGATTAATTACTGAAGAGGGGGAGAGAACACTCGCTTCAACTCAATATAAGTAGTTTAGAGACTTAGGGTCTAAATATAATCAGCTAAATTGCAGAGAGAATTTGGAAAAGATACAAAAGGGTAAAAATAAACAGCTATTATTTATTAATAGAAGTTTTCAAGGTGAAAAGGTCAATGTAAAGAGAAATGACACAACCATGGGTAAGATCAAACTCATAGTAAAGTGAGACTAGTTTACTGAGTTAACCAATCCATTATATAAGTTCTAAGAAGTCAGGGTTTTCCAAAGGAAAATACCTACTGTAAGTGTGAATTTTTGGTGCCGTGCAATAGTTCTACTGTCTGTCTTTTGGCACAGGAAACTTTGGAAGATCCCATCATCTGTTTCAAGTCCCCAGCATTGCCAGAATGGGAAGGACTTCGAGGCATGCCTACTTCCACAAAAGCGTCATTGCAGCCTGCAGAGTTCGAGAAATGAGAAAAGTGAAACTCTAAAATTACTATCAAGAGATATCTGCAGTAGAAACAAATCAGAATCTGACTACTGGAGACAGAACACAACAGCTTTCAGCTGCAAAGATACCTTAACAAATTCATGCT
>PVKC010011772.1:0-24345 GCA_004027635.1 Crocidura indochinensis | reverse complement strand
CAGGAGCAATTTCTGAGCATGGAGCCAGGAGTAACCCCTGAGCACTGCCGGGTGTGACCCAAAAATCAAAAAAAATAAATAAATAAATAAAAAAATTTAGATTGTTAAAGTTTAAGTCTCTTGATTATATTGTTTTTTACTTTGGCTTGGTTATTTAGTTCTGTCCTTATTTTTTCTCCACCAATGCACCTGAGACACAGGGCTCCTGGCCCCCAGCCTTTGTTTATTCCTTTCTTCATAGTTTTATTAAAAACTACAGATATATGTGGTTAAAAAAAAAAAGAAATCTGTGGATCCATCCTTTCTTGAGCTGGAGGGCTAGCTCTAGCCAGCATGGGGTTTGGGGAGACCCCATGTGTGTGGAAGGCTTTCTCCCTAACTTGGGTGCGCTGGGAGCTTTGATGGGCCCCCAGCCATCCTCTCTTCTGTCCCCGGCCTCCAGACCTGCTGAGGTGGCAGCCCAGGCGGCCAGACCAGATGGGTGTTGGGGGGTCCCTCCTGGATCGGGTCCCAAGCTTTCCCCGCCCTTCCCCCAGCTCTAGGGTGGGAAGGGTATATGGTGTAGGGCGGGCAGATCCTTTCTTGAGCTGGAGGGCTATTTCTAGCCAGCATGGGGTTTGGGGAGACCCCATGTGGAAGGCCTTCTCCCTAATTTGGGTGCACTGGGAGCCTTGATAGGCCCCCAGCTGTCCCCTCTTCTGCCCCTGGCCTCCTGGCCTTCCCTGGGTTCCAGCCCTGGTGGTCATAAATGGTGGGTCCTAACTGGGGTGTTATGAGATTTGCTCGGTTGCACTAAGTTTGTCACTGGCAATTTCTGACCAGGTTACATATGGAAAACAGTGCGGGGGGGCTAGTGCCCCCGGGCACACTGCATGTATTAAGAGTATTCCCTATCCTTTTGTTATGTTTTGGGTATCCAGAATGTCTGTTTTGTATTCTGCCCTTTCCCACACAGCTATAAAGCTCATTTTTACTCCTTAACTCTCACCCTCCTAAGATCACTAACCCACATTACTCTTTTTTAACTTCAGTACTGCACAATCCTAATCACAGACCAAAGTCATGCATTGTGTGTAACTACCCCCAACTACTTCAAAAGACATATAATGGACACGTATTTCTTTCGAATATTTATGTATTTTTTCTCTGACAGCTATAAGTCTTACTAAATATTCTCTTACACAGTAACAATTGTAACCTCTTTTTATCTTTCTCTTTATTCAATAAGGAATGTTGGTGAAAGAGTCTCCCAGTTTAATGCTTTTGATTGAACCATGGCATGGGGATTGTTGGACTTGTTCTTATGGCCCCCATATGCGCCAATAATGCCACGTGGCATTGTTCCTTTTTTGCATAGGCACATTAAAATGGGAAAATACTATACACACAATTAAGATCCTATCTAATAGAGATAGGAATACACAAATCTTGTAGTGCAAAGGAACCTTACACCCTGAACATTGACATAACGACCTGGCACAGGCCTTAGACGAAAGGGCATTTACCAGTCACCCCTGAACCAGGGAAGCCATCCACGAAACATCCAAGTTTGTCTATAACATCACCTGGAAGCAATCCTCTACCACGGAAGACCCTACCACTGCTCAGACATCGACCTGCTCAAAAGAGACTTCCCTTAACACTGAGAAGACTTAACAACAACAATGACCTGCTTACAGGACAGGACTCCTGCATTGCCCTTTAATTGTGAGCTGAAACTAGAAAACGCTCACATCCTGACTTCAATGTAGGATATGCACATTCCAGGATCTTTAATACACAAACATGATACGAACAACAGAGACTGTGTGAAAAATAAAAGTGTGTTGGCACTACAGGCAATGTCTTGGATTGGACGATCCAGTTTGCCTGGAGCTTAGAGTTGGTCTTATGCCAGGAAACTTCAGGGATCTCTTTGTATTTAGGTGAAGGTTATTCCTTTCCATGCCCCTCATATTTTGGTGGGCCTATGCAAACAACAATTGCCACTGTAACACCGTTTTTACTGTGCTCCTTTGACTCTAATCCTTTAAAAAAAAAAACACTTAAATTTTGAGGTTAACTTAAACTAATATGCCTGTACATGGAAATGTAAAAAAATACTATGCCTCTAATGTTTAAGGAGTTACATAAGTTTTATGGCTTAAGATTGCCTTGTGTGCTGTTAAGAAATATTATAATGTGTTACAATCTGGGGACTTGAGGGACAAAGTAATTATACATGGATTCTGTTTTATTTATCTTAATGTTCTTTGGCTGAAAGTTCAAAGCTAAGATATCAGCAAGGGGACTTCTGAAAATTATGTTATGGGTGATTGTCCTTCCACTGTAACTTTACCTTGTCCTCTTTCTTTGCATCTTTGTTCTCATAATTAAAAATTAAAAACATAAGAAATCTGTGCCCCAAGGTTCTATAAAAAAGGTAGAAGTCCTTATTTAAAAGATAAGAAATAAAAATAAGAAAAGAAAAAAAGAAGTGTGTGTGTGTGTGTGTGTGTGTGTGTGTGTGTGTGTGTGTGGCCAGGTTATTTGTTTGTTGTTTTGAAAAGGTGGAGCAAAATTTAGGGAAAATAGAAAGAAAAACATAGAGACACCATGGATGAAGTATATTGCAATAGACCAACAATATGCTCTGGGCATGCTAAGTTGTCTAACCCCTTTCTTTGTGGTTCTAGTAAAAGTTTTTCTCAATCACAGTTGACACAGTTAAGTTTCTGTAGTTAGGGACCCTGGTTTTTGCACAAACTCTTTGTCCAAGTTAGGGTGACAGAGTATTTTTGGTTTCATCTCACTGTTAGGTGATAATGCAGGAAACCCTGCCCAGAAAGCAAGTTGTTGCTGTTACCAAGTTGTCAGGATATTATATGAACCCATTCTGGAGAAAGTTGGTGCCAGGGCAGCATTAAGGCCTTCCTCAATAGAAGTCTGATTCCTGGTGCTGGTGGAGAACACTGTTCTGGTTCCTTATATGGAATCCAAGGTTCAGAGGTGAATAGTTAATATCCGATCTTCTGAAGGCTAAGCCAAGTCACTATGACAAATTTTCAGGGTGTAAGGCCCCACTGCAATATAAAATGTATAAGTTCCTACTCTATTAGATAAGTACTTGTTTCCATACATATGATTTCCCCATGTTAATGTGCTTATTTGAATAAAGGAACAATGCCACTTGATACTATTGGTGCATATAGGGGTAAAAATAACAAGATAAAAATTCCTATTGTTCATGTTCTAGCATGAACTCAGAACCCAAGAGAAATTTATCTACTGGAATTTCCTACTAAACATATCAAAAAAAAAAAAAAAGGAATGGGGAAAACTACCTCTACATAAGAAAATAGACAATAAGAATTATATCCATTAAGGAAATGCATCTAAAGAAATATGCAAAGGAAATATACATATCCCCTTTAAGTCATTTAAAATACTACGGTGGGAGGATAAAATCCACAGCACAGCTTCAGCCTGCAACATGGTCTTGTAGAGTCTGAAAATGGCTCCCAGCAGTCATATCTCAAGAAATGTCCTCATGCTGGGGGTTTCACAAAAGCTGAATCTGGTAGCAAACAACAGTCCACAGTGATGGGAGGCAGGAGTAAAGGGGATCCTGAGAGCAAATCAACAGCAGCAGCAGTAGCAGTTTCTTCTTGGGCTGAGGCAAGGTGGGCTGGGAATCTGTCTTTTCACTTTGGGAGCTGAGCTGGTTGGCAACTGGCTGGGGTGGGGACTGTTCTAGTTCCTGGGTGACCCCAGGGGGCAGCTGATCAGGAATGGCCTCCTTTGAGTATCTTTAGATTAGTGTAAAGTTTCACAGACAGTCCCAGAGCTCCACCCTCTCCCACACCCTCCAGGCTTTTCCTCTTATCTTATCAGTCAAGAGTGGAGCATCATACCTTTATAATTAACCAATTATTCCTCCAACGTTCTTACTTTTTTTTTGTTTTTTGGTTTTTGGGTCACACCCGGCAGTGCTCAGGGGTTACTCCTGGCTCCATGCTCAGAAATTGCTCCTGGCAGGTACGGGGGACCATATGGGGCGCCGGGATTCGAACCGATGACCTTTTGCATGAAAGGCAAATGCCTTACCTCCATGCTATCTCCCGGGCCCCCTCCAACATTCTTGGCTCTGCCAATGAAATAGAGATGAAGAAGAGAGTATACAACCACCCAAATAAAGAATAATAGTTTCTTTTCCCTCTTCTGGGAATCTGGTTGAGAAACAAATAATAATAAATAATAAAAATAATGAATAAAAATAATAGCTTGGACTTTAGTGACAAGATCTGTAGTAGAGGCTTTTAGTGCCCTTTTAGTACTTCTCGGCCCTGACTATTACCCTGTGCCACAATCAACCTCAAACCTGAGTCTTGGTGCCTACAGACTCTCCAGAGCCTGGAGGCTGCTTTACCTCCAAAAAACAATGCCAGAGCTCAGTCCATCATGTTTCTCAAAACTAGGTATCTAAATACTTCAGTTCCCTCACCTGGGGAAGCTGAGTGGGGATAATTCTGTGATATGTGTTCTACATTATTTTCTAGGTTTCTCTGTAGGATGATACTTCAGGTACCCCCATCTGACTTCTTCCCTTCACCTACTATTCACCTCAACTTCCTGATCTCTCATCTTAGGCCCTGAAGGATAAAAGTTGATATTTCAGAGTTTAGGCCTGAGTCATCTCTGAGGAGACTAGAGAAAAAAAAAAAGCAGATATGGAGGGATGACATCAAGTCTGTGTCATAAGAATTCTCTCTATGCATTCAATGTGGAAAAATCTGGCATCTTGGAGACCTTCAACCACACACCACATTATTGGGAGAGAGAAAACCAAAACCAGAAGATTGTTCTTGCATAGTTCAAAGAGGCAAGGTGGCTGGACTGGAGGGGATGCTTATTGACAACATACAGGTTACTCTCTCACATACTGACAAAAATCAATAAACGCCATCTCTGAGATGGAACATTGGAACGTCAATGACCCCCAAATTTTCTCTAGAACAGATTAAGGTCTTTTGAAGTAGATCCTTGCTATTCAAGGGAAAGCTGCACTAATGGCTGTGGATGACAGAAATGTCAGCATCACTGTCTTGAAATAATCTTGACACTAAAATGACACCAAAGAACCCAGTGATATTTTTTAGGCTGCAACTATACCCAGTTTCCTATATCCCCAGCTTTGGACCACAGAGACCATGATCATCTCCCCAATTATCACCATCCCAGAGACATAATATAGGCCTCAGTCTGTCCCTCATCCCAGACCCTAGAAACCCAAGGACTTATTACAACATGTAGAATGTATATCAGAGAGAGTATTTGGGGCTCAAATCACACATGACAGGACACCCTTAGGGAACCCTGAGACATTTCATAATCAATGACTTTCCTAGTTTTGTCAAAGCCTCTATGCATATTTAGACTAAGTGAGAGCATTACTGACTACAAATAGCTTCCCTTAGTACAACTCATACATTTCTAGAAAATGATGCATGGGTATGTTATACTGCTGTTTAGATTATTACTAAGTGCTGCTTTTCAGGGCATTTTGAATTTTGAGATTATAGGTAAAAGCTTTAATGCAATAGAGGCATGCTTTCATAATAATATATTATTTTGAAGGTTAAATAAATTCTGGCTCTCACTCTAGGTGGGATGTTATCATATTCTGTTTGTGAGAGCTGAGATGACCTAGAAATGGCCCTAACCATCCTATTCAAAGATCCCCATGCCTAGGCTAAGCTAGAGCCCTGTAATCCTGTGCTATCATAGAGTAGAAAGAGAATCCCTGTGGAATCATAAATTACTGGAACCTCAAGAACTCAACCAGCAAGAGAGTGGTCAAGGGAGCCAGAGAGGTGGAGCTAGAGGTAAGGCGTCTGCCTTGCAAGCAGTAGCCTAGGATGGACCACGTTTAGATTCCACAGCATCCCATATGATCCCCTCAAGCCAGGGGCAATTTCTGAGGAGTAACACCTAAGCAGCAAACTGATGTGCCCTCCCCCCCCCCAAAAAAAAAAGAAAGAGTGGTCAAGGTAGTTTTTAACAGCAGTATCAAATGTCACATCTTAGAGCAGATAAGAAGTCTACATTTTCACACCCAGGTTCAGAACAAGGGAAGGAGAGACTTCTGGATATTCCTATTTAATAGGACTGAGCATGGGGTGGGTGGGGAAAGGGACAGGTCAAGTGTTTTAGATGATAAACATTAGCTAGTCTGGTCTTGCCTCTGAAGACTCCAGTGAAAAAGGTATGTTTGTTGCCTAGAGACACAGACCTGCCTCTCCATGTGAAATAATTAGGTCATCACATTGCAGCCAACCAGGCCTCAGGGGATGGAATGGACTTTACTCTGCATGAACTACTCATCCCACCTATCTACAGATAAGCTTTTCCATAGGCTGCAATCTCACCTGTCCATTAATATAGGGCTAATGTTTCAAGATCTGCACTAGCCTCTTCCTAGCAAAGAATCATTCAAAAGTTGGGCAGCTTGGAGATCGTAACAGTATAATGAATAGGCTGCCTTGTATGCAGCTGACCCAGGTTCTATTCTCAGTACCCTCTATATTCCTCAGAGCTTGGTAGGAGTGAACCTTGAGCACAGAGCAGGGAGTAAGTCACCAGATATGTCCCCAAAACTGAAAAAGGATAAAAAGGTGGGTAACTTGAATTTGGTTGTTTGTTTCATACCTAAAAAAGAAACTATAGCTCTAATATCTAGTTTTCAGATCCGAGACAGCAGAACACAATGCACTGTTCTCCATAATAGAACAGCAAGGTAACAGGAATAAAGACCAAGGATGTGGGTGGATGCAGCCATAACAAGACTTATACATACAAGGTCAAGAACTTCCTGACTCCCCCCCCCCCCAAAAAAAAACATGGGTTGTGTTCATCCTTGGATCTCTGACATAGAAACAACAAGACATATTCAGTTATAAAATGGAATATCCCAAGAAGTTAAATGCACAGAACCTAAAGGAGTTTCAGACACATTGCAATCCTCACAAAAAATATGAGCTTGCACTAGGACAGATTTTACAAGTTACTGCACTGGTAGCTAACAGGCTTAGGATAAAGTATGTCCTTTATTTTGGTTCCCTGTTCAGCCTTTATTTCAATTCCACTGTAATGGAGAGTTTCCTCCTTCTCTCAGGGACACACTAAAATTGTAGAAGCCAACAGTCCACAGGAGGACAGGGCAGGTAACTCTGATGCCTGTGTCTCCGCCCTCCTCCACGCTGGTCTGGGAGCTGTGTTCTTGCCCCCCTTTAATTCAAAGTACATTCCTGGAAGACTCAACATGCTTCTCAGAAGTTCTGGCTCAACTTGACACCTGCTACAGGTCATTGACCTGGATGACACTCACTCATGTTATTGCTTCCCTCTCTCCTTGCTCATCTTCTGACATCTCAGAATCACTTCCCAAATGATTGGCTTGCTCCCAACTGTTCTCCTCAACTCAATTTTAGGGGACCCCAAACCAAGACTGGGTGCTATCATTAACACCTATGTGTTAAGCTCACAATAAATATTTGATGTTGAGCAACTCAATGAAGAATGTGAAGGTGGGTGAGAGCAGAATAATTTTAACCAAATATTAAAAACATAAGTAAAAAGGATAGGGCCCTAAAAGAGGAAAGAAGATATCTGAGCAGCAGTTTTCTGTCCTTGGGCTAAAGGGTATCCCCAGATAGGGTGGGGACCAAATGCAGAAAAGTTTGTGCCTTGAGGAGTAATTAAATTTGCCTAAAACTGAGGCTCAGTTCTGTTCAGGCTCTGTTCTTACCTTGTGAAAGGATTAGGTCATCCTAGTATGTCCAGACCAGGCCTCTGGGGATGGAGAAGATTTTGTTCTGCCTGAACCACTCTTGATGGCCTATCTGCAAGGTGAGCTTTTGTGCAGCCTGCAATCTCTCATCCATCCATTATTAAAGAGCTAAGTGACCTGTCTGTCATAGCTTTCTCTTCCTAGCAGGGTTTCATTCTGAAGGTAAAGAATTCCCCTCTCCCCTCCCAGGGCATCCAGACACCAGCAGGGCTCAGAATGTCAGTGGCTTGAGTGGGACCCTAGTTTTGCTCCTTGAGATGTCCTGACATGGACACAATAGGATCTCACTTGGCCTGACTGGAAGATGTTGCAGAATTGGGAGATTGTAAAACTGAAGTTGTCTCAAGCAAAAGTTGTGGGAGGTAAGAAGTGTAGGGAAAGATTCCAGGGCCTTCTAGAGATCCTATGGGAGGGTTCCCTGCATACTAAGAGCCCAACAAACAGCCCTCACAGGTGTAGCCCACAACAAACCTGGGTTTGATAGAAAATGGTGACAGCACATATCCACCAAAGAACCTCATTCTTGGAAACTTTCCAGAATACCTAGAAATGGGGTTTGCAAAAGACCTTGGACATGCTAAATACTTGAAGTGACATCATGTGTCTGGATGAATGGCAAATCTTGGGGAGAGCTTGTTAGCTGTGTTCTAACTGAAAGAAGTCTGCCTACAGTTTCTCACTCAGCTCCTTCTGAGAAAGCAGGACCTGTTTCAGAAGATAGTTTGCCTAGAGGGAAAAGTCTACTATGTCACCTACTAGGTGAGTGTCAAGCCTTTTTTTTTTTTTTTTTTTTTTTTTTTTTTTTTTTTTTTTTTTTTTGGTTTTTGGGTCACACCCGGCAGTGCTCAGGGGTTACTCCTGGCTCCATGCTCAGAAATTGCTCCTGGCAGGCACGGGGGACCATATGGGGCACCAGGATTCGAACCGATGACCTTTTGCATGCAAACGCCTTACCTCCATGCTATCTCCCGGGCCCCAGTGTCAAGCCTTTTCACACAGTTGCCTTTGTGTGAAAGGGGTATAAGTTATCATTTTCAGGGCTTCACCAGGTTTCAGTGAAAATCTGTGTTTAAAACTGCTTGGCTCCTAAAAACTATGGAACTAGCTCATACTCTATAAGCACAGGACCCAGATTTGATCCTCGGTTTACATACTCCTCAATCTCAGCCCATGAGTAGAATGGATGTTGCCCAGAAACCCTCCAGACACTGCTAAGTCATCCTGGTGGTTTCAGCACTGCAGGGCCTGAGCAGCACTGTATTGTCAGACCCTCACATGGATTTACTGGCCTGGTTGGCCAAGTGTCACCAGAAGTATCCCGATTTCACAGAGTAATAATTAGAAGGTCGTTCTTTCTCTCCCCACAGAGTAAGTGCAAGGCCCATAAAGGAATCACCCAAAGTCTGTTAGAGAATAGTAGCACCCTTCTGTTACCCTAAGTTAAGGTTCCAATGATTACAAATCATTTTATTTGGCTGTGCTAAATCCAACTCAATTCTGACTTCCTTTTCAGGGAACAGGTTTTTCACCTTTTGAATCTTCACATTCTATCTTTCCTTTTGAGGCTGAAAAGGACAGATAATGTGTGTTCCCAGCTGTCTTTGTTTTCTGGATCCATATCTCTGACCCATATGACCTCATAGGTCTTTGACTCAGAAGCTAGGAGTCAGATTGGTGGATTTCTTTTTCTCATTTCTGCTGTGGCTCCAAGATTGCACTATAGAGACAGTTAAGATGCTAGCTGGGGTTTAGTAAACAGTAAAAGTCTCTCCAGATGCCTGTGAGTTTATGTCTTGTCCTAGGTTTTTTATCATTCAGTTCAGTAACAGGCCTCCTAACTAATTCTCTAAATACCCAATGGTCTTTCCATCAAACTCTGAGTTCATTCAGTAGAGGTTGCTTCTAATGCTTGTAACTTAGAACTATGCCAGATAGAGCTTATGTCACAACATGGTCAAGCCACATTCTGGAGTTCCCAACGCCTTTGTCCTAGATTCTCTGGAACTCCTGCATTCCTAAAGCTGAAGTCATCACCCATGAGGTTCTTGTGGCTTCTTGCCTGCAATACTGAGACAAGTCTCCCCTCAGTCCAGCCTCCATGCTGCAGTTGGAGTGATATTTCATCTAGAATGTAGATCTGAACTCACCACCCACCCTCCCTGCTTTGTTAGTTTAACTATAATTCCTATACTTTATAGCACCCTGTAGTCACACTCTAGAGTCTATACTGACCATATATCTCAGTTTAACCCCATATCTCCACTCAATTGAGCCCCCAACACTCAACACCTCATTAGGATGCCATTGCTTATAGTTCATCAGACATTCCAAAAACAATAGGTCTCTCACTTTTACTCACTGGACTTCTTAGTTCAGAGGTAATGGTCTTCCCTTCTTTAAATGGATCAGATATTAAAGTCCCTTAGGCACACATTACCAGGTTTTCAAATTGTTTATGATGATTCTACTTTGTGGCTCCCTGAAGAACAGGATGACATTCAACAGTGAATTTATCTTTCAGGTGCCCTGACTTCGTTATTTGGGTCTATGTCTACTAGCAAGAATGTATTATTCATCTGGGATTTTATAACCTCAGATTATGTATCTAGTATCCATGAATAGGGTGTGAGGATGATCTGGCTGTGACTTCTGGCACCTCATTAATCAAAGGACTGATTTGCCTAATCTGATTGACTAAATGGATTTACCCCTTCCTCCTTCACTACTCCATGTATGTATGTCCCTCCAGAAGCTGAATGCCCAAGAGAATGGCCTTTCCCAAATGGAGACAGACTGTTAGAACCTGCAAACATGCTCTCAAGATTCAGTATTAATAAACTTGGATTCATTTAAGTCAACAAAGTTAGCGGGAATCCTGTTGCTTGTGCTTACTACATGGCAGAGGTGTTAAAAGTGTCCAAGTCCCTTTGAAGACCCTTTGCCCCTTTTCTTATCCAGGATGTTAAGCCCTGCTTCAAAACCACTTTAGCTCATGATCATGGGGCAAAGGCCCTCAGCATGGTTGTCAGTGTCTAGTGCAGTCTCTAAGTGTTGGTATATACAAGTAAAAGAGGAGGAAGAGAGGAGCCAGTAGACAAGCTCCCAGGATTCCAGGAATGTGAAATGACTGAAATATTTAACAACAGAAGCTGATGCTCTCATGCTCAGAGGATTAGTCCCTGACCACACCTGTCATAAAGCACCAAGAAGCCATATATCCACATCAAAGCTGTCTATTCTCTCGTCTGAGTGTTTAAATTGTGAACCCAATCAATACTGAGCATTAAACACAGCATCAGCTCTTCATCCAGAGGGTCTTGGGGGAACCACACACACTTCTACACCAACCACCCCTCTAAGAGACTAATACCTTCTGTGGGACAAGGGCCATGTCAATGCAACATTTGTAACATCTCCATTTCCATGACGATTTTGTATAAAAAAAAGAGTGATGTGATTCTAGACAAACTTTGGAACTATATTCAGCCTTTCTCAGGTCAGATTAAATAGAGTCTTCCATCCCTCAAGATGGCCTCATACCTTCAATAATATAGTTCTTTTTCAATTTTTTAAAATAGGTAGAAAGTTGGAAGTAGTCTTACATTTATAATCTTTCTTTTGGGGGGGGTCACACGGGCAAATCTCAGGGGTTACTCCTGGCTCTATGCTCAGAAATCGCCCCTGGCAGGCACAGGGGATCATATGCAATGCCGGGATTTGAACCACCATCCTTCTGCATGAAAGGCAAGCGCCTTACCTCCATGCTATCTCTCCGGCCCACATTTATAATTTTGATGCACATAGTTATTAAATCTCACTAAGTACAGAAAAACCCAAGACCCTCCACCAATGACCTAATATTATGTCTAGTCTTCTTCATCACCATTCTCCCTCTCTCCCAATCTACTCCCATTTGATCATCTCAGCTTTGTAGTCCAAAGTCTGGAGGGCATGTCCCCTATAATAAACAATGTGAAGATTTATCAACAACATAAAAATGACAGCATATGACAGCAATCCTATTTCTTGACATCAATCCCCAAAATACAAAAATATTCATTCAAAAGGATATATTCACTCCTATGTTTATCGCAGCACTTAAATATTATTGCCAGGATATAGAAACAACCTAAATGTTTACTGACAAATGAATACTTTTCATTTCTAAAGTGTTTTCAGTTGGTCAAGTTTTGCCACATAATATCGCAATTGAGTGTCTATACCATCATTCTAGGAAGGGGGCAAAGAAAGAATTTGAAAAAGATAGAATGAGACAGAAAAAAGATTCAGCTAGAAACTCCCAGGCTTGGGACCCCAGCCAGACTAAGTCATGAGTCCATGGCCATACCTCCTCATTCTCACTGTTGATGAGCAAGGCTTCAAATTTCCTCTGTCTTTCTCTCTGAGTCTCCTTCCTTCCCCTAAATTGTAAACATTCCTGCCTCTCTGATACTCTGCACAGAGAATTATCAGAGCACTCAGCTTTTATCAGGCTTATCCAACCTACCACCTTGCCAGTGGTCGGCAACCTTTTTTTTTCAACTGAGCCAAATCTCGCCAAAACCATAATTGAAATTTATTTTGAGAGCCACACAGGGCGCACACTGACAGAGTCTAGGAGCAGAGTCCTGACTCCTGGAGCAGCCGCCTGGCACACAGAAGAGCCAAATTAAAAGTGTAAAGAGCCACTTGTGGCTCACGAGCCGCAGGTTGCTGACCACTGATAGTCCAATGTTCTTTTAAATAGTTTCTTGAATTTTATTAAATTACATTGATTTATAGAAATGTATGTTTTGTAGATACAGTGTTAGGATACCAAGCCCATCACCAAAATGTCACTATAACACTATATAACTATGTGTGTGTGTGTGTGTGTGTGTGTGTGTGTGTGTGTGTGTGTGTATAACACTATAAATGGTGGCCATTCCCACCACCAGTGTTGGCCTCTCTTTGCCATAGTTCCCAGCATGCCTTCCATACCTCCACTCTTAGTCCCCTAGACTGCTAGTGTAACAGATCCCTTTGTGTATAGCTTCTTGTAGTTTGGGTCTCTTGATTCTATTGGCATTGACTTTGGTTTGGTTACTTAGATTGATCATTTTTAAAGAAATTCTATTATTGCAGGAATTCTTTTTTTAACTTTATTGATTGATTGATTGACTGGTTTCTGGGCTACACCTAGAGACGCTCAGGGTTTACTCTTGGCTCTACACTCAGAAATTGCCCCGGGCATGTGTGATGCTGGGAATCAAACCAGGTCCCTCCTAGGTCAGCCACATACAAGGCAAAAAGCCCTACTGCTATCTCTCTGGCCCCTCTTTTTTTTTTTTTTTAAATGTTAATACTTTCATCCATCTGCCAACAAGACCTCCCACACTGGCCAGCCTCCCAAAGAAGATGATCCCTACCCAAGGTCACGAGGAAGATTATATAGGGAAAGCTTATAGGAAGATTTCAGCATTCTGATGATGCTTAAAAAGATTAGCTTTTGTCTAGGGGTACCTTCCTATTGCTCCCTTGTCCTTCCCTCATAGGCTAACTGGTAGCTTATGATATGTCTAGGTAGCTTGGGGGCAATGTTTATGGAAATAAGCTTGTGAAGACGTACACATTGTGGTTCTTACAAAATGGCATCTCTCCCTGCTCAGAACCCAAAGAAGCCTGCCATGTGGCCTTACAAAATGGCATCCCTTCTTGTTCAGAACTCAGGTTCCAACATTCTCTTCTCTTCTTAGGACCTGAGTCAAATCTTTGACTCTTTTTGAGATTCGTCATCCTCATCTCTATTGCTATGTATAAACTGGGACCTTAGCACAAACATCTTAATCAGGAAGGTTTTCATGGGTGATTGAATCACTGTTCATAGCAGGTGACAGTCTTTCTGTCATCCTTCTTGCTCCTAAGAACTAGTCTTGTCCTGCTGCAGTGTCTCATGAATGACTCCTGACTTGTTAGCATAGAAACATTGTTCCCCCAGGGCCTAGGTCTAGTTATCATCTGTTCTGGAGAAAAACTTAAGTTAACATCCGGATTAGTATCCACTTTTTGGGAGAGTTCAACTTGTTCTCACCCACCTTCTCCCACCAGAGATGACACCTGGGGTGGAAGAATGACTATGATGAAAAACTTTTCTGTGTTTGCAAAATCAGTGGCAAACACATAAGCGTCAGTTCCTTGATACAGACAAAGCCATGTTCCATTCAGTCCCTGATGGAGATTACTTCCTCATGCAACTATATTGGCCTTTATAGTCTCATTTCAATAGTCCAGGTAAGGTAGACTTGGTGGGCCCTCCAGGGATGGGTATGAAGTGCATGCCCATGCCTTGTATTCCTTGCAGGGTGGCCTTCCCCTCAGTCCAAGGGCAGCCTGTGCCAGTTTGTTGGCTGGACCACTGCCCTCATTATTATGGTTTTGAGTGTCTCTTGTTCTTCAGATATTGGGCCAAGAAGAGGTTTAGAGTTGTGGGGTTTACACTGGCACCTTAAGGCAGTGTTCAGAGGCTGACTCCTTCCTTCTTATTTGCCTTAACCAATGGTTCTTCACTAGGAAGTTAGTCTGAGCACATTCTCCTGAAGGCCCTATTGAAGAAATTCTTACAAAGTTCTTAAAGAAGGCAGGACATCCAGAATTCTGTAACCTAGAATTCAAGACTATATATATAATATATATTATACTTTCTTTATTGTATGCCAGTTATTTCAGCTACTTATAATTCATAAAAAGGTCATGTTAATTCCAGACACAGTGTCTGCATATAATACCATACATTGTCTTCTTTTGGGAAAATTTCAATTCAGTATTATTATCTTGGGAAAATTCTACTATTTCAACTATTTCCTAGTATTTAATGACCCCTCCTAAAATATTTCTGGATGGAGAGGTAATGGTTGAGGACATTTCTGTCAAACAGGGACCAAAGATGAAGCTTTTGGTATTACTAATGGAAATCAAGGCTCCAACTCCCTTCTGGAAACCTGGAAATTCTGGAAAATCAGAAAAGTAACTGTTCTATTATCCAGTGTTTAATTGGAGTTAATGCTGCATATCAAAAAGAAAAAGTCAGAAGTGGAGATTTAAGCACATTTCTCTATAATTTGGACTGTGAAGATAGATAACCTGATACATCATGGTTTTTATTCTCTCTATATAGGAGTTACTGTCCTTTCTTGAGATAGTGTGGGGATAAAAGGCCAAACTGAGCCATTTTTCTAAGAGGGGAGCTTGAGAGTACCAGATGTGTTCTAACTTCACCAACACTTATATTCTGTGTTTTTTTTTTGTTTGTTTGTTTGCACATCCCTTCAAAGACTCCTCACTTATACCATTCCATCCTTGAAGCACATAGGTACTACTTATCTTATAGGAATTCTAGGAAATATGTCCTTTTTGTTACATTTTGGCAATGATTCAGTATCTCTGCATCCTCTTTACACTGACAGTCTGGCAGAAAGAGTCCTCTGGGCCATCCCTTCCTTAGAAAATTTACTCCTATATGGAGCCAGATTATATTGTTGTGAGGCTAGCTCTAATTCCCTTTTTGTCTGCCTCTCAAGAATGCATACCAATGCAAGTAAAAGTACAGATAGCTTTGTAATTACTCTAAATCTGTCCTATGGATTTTTTCAAAAGGCATTTACAAGCTATTATTCCCCTAATAGCACACTCTGGACACACCTGACTGACAAAATAGTTGTATAATACAGAATAATATCCTTCCCCTAACACCTCCTTTAGATTTAGGTTAATACTTATGGTCAACATTGAGCCCTAGCTGACATCAGATTTTGTATTTCCAATTCATCAACTTGGCCTTGGGTTCTATGCATGGATGGATCCCTGGGTCAACTCTCACCCACCTATGTTCTCACCATATAGTTCTGCCTTCTATTCTGTAGCCCCTGAGGCTAATAAGGATATTTCTACCCTGTGTACTTCCTGCTCTGACTACAATGGAACTCAACTCATCCCCTCTGTTGGCTCTGCTCCTCGTCTGGCAGTCTTTTAGAGTGTTTTGCTCTTTCTGAGGGTACAATTTCTCGAGCTAATGTCTCTATGAATGGGCCTTAGCTAGTCACTGTTGTGGAAGGAAAGATGCAACCAACATAGAAGGCATTCACAGTTTGGGGAAGCAAGACATAGTGCTTAGAGCAAGAAGGGGTTCTAAATTTAAAGAGTTTATGAAAAGTTATGATTAGAAGATATGTTTTTCTACTATGATAAAATTCAAGCAGTAGTTTTAACATGACCAAAAAATAAGGCACCATTTATAATTATCAGTATTTTCTGGGAATAACTTACTTTTGTGTTTGATGATCTATTTTATGACTCTTATTTACTAGGTTATATAGTCCCATGTTATTCTACCAAATAGCTGGACAAATGTGATTAATGTTTATAAGTAGTTGTTTTAAGTAAAAGAAGATTATACTTGACTTTCCCAAAGAATAGAAAAAAAATTTTTTTTGGGTCACACCCGGCAGTGCTCAGGGGTTACTCCTGGCTCCATGCTCAGAAATTGCTCCTGGCAGGCACGGGGGACCATATGGGGCACCGGGATTCGAACCAGTGACCTTTTGCATGAAAGGCAAACGCCTTACCTCCATGCTATCTCCCGGGCCCCAAGAATAGAAAATTTTGTAGTCGGAAATTTTTACTTATGTTTGAGAGTTCTTGTCTCAACTTTCCTGACTTCCTGGTCTACTGATTTCAGACTTGGTTAGCCAGTTCCCACGATTTTATGAGCCAATTCCTTGCAATAAATCTCTTAATATATACATCTCCTACTGGTTCTGCTTCTCTGGTTGTCCCTAACTGATAGAATGGTCATTATCAATGAAGCACAGTAACAACACTTGAGAGGGTCCTAGGAAGCCATTACTCACAGGTGCCACAGAACACAGTGTAGCATAATGAGCAATGATAAGACTAGCATTAAAAGATGGCATTAGGGAACTACATAGACAAGAAGATCCATTTCACTTCAATACATAAAAATTCCAGAGAGCCACAGCACATGCATTTTCTCATAGTGGAAAATTATTCAGGAGTAAGATATTTTATTATGAAATACATGTATAAATGGTTCTTGTGTCCAAAATGGAAGAGACAGTGTATGGACTTTATATATAATTTTCCTGTATGTTATTGAACAATATACAGAAAACTGAATCCCTTCCCTTCTCATTATTTTAAGCCTACCCAATAATTCACCAGGCATTATGGGGACCCAAGCATTTTCTGATGCATCAGTTAATCAGATTGCTTACATAGATGAGAGCTCTGGCAAAACATCTCCCAGAGTTCGCATGTCTTCAGGGTGATAGCACCTTCCCCTCCAGCACCTTTTCTTCCACTGATAGAAAGGATTTGGCTGAATTTTCTTCAGAATGCCTTTAGGCTTTAATATTCTGATCCTTTAACCAAAGAATTCAAAACACTTTTATCTATAATTCAGACAAATTTTAGTCCAGGGAAAGTAGGGTTTCAAATCAACTTTAGGGAAATTCTATTATTCCTCTACTCAGAGTCTATTGAGAACTTCACCACCCTTTCTAGAACACCATCCCCCACTTGGGTTTCACAACAAAAATAGTCCAGGTCCAGCAATGGAGTGTAGGAAGAAAAGTGAGAGCATTTGGTTTACATATCACTTTCACATCCAGTAACACTCAGCCAAGACACATTGCAAATAAACTCTGTCCTCTCTTCCTGTGGTGGCTGAGCAAAGTCAGGCTGCTTAAACTTGACCATACAGTAGAAACCAGAGCTACAGCATTTCCAAGCATCAAGCATAGACTCTGTCTAGTATGTACAACTTGTGCATAAATGACTGGTGGTGAGAGGAAGTCGGAGCACCCAGGTTTAGCTCCAAAACTTAGCAATGTGAAATTAGGGGTTTTCTTTACTCTCTTGGGTGTCTATTTTGCTTATTTACTTGTTTGTTTTTAAATCTGGGACCAGAGTAACAGTATATCTGATAAAGTGTTTATCTTGCATGTGATTGACCTAAGTCTGATCTCAGACATCACTTGTGATGAGCATAGCCAGGATGAAGCCTGAGCACAAAGACAGAAGCAAACCCTCAGCAAGGCCAGATGTGCTCCCCTCATCCAAATATCCTTTACTATAAAATAGTAATTTAGGCAATGACACTAATTATGCCAATAGAAAAACTGATATAATAAGGGTGTTTCCTATCCTTTTCCTTTTTACTTCTACTGTCTCTCTCAAGAGATTTTAAGTGGGCAGAGAGGACAGTAAGAAGCTTGTTTTTCTGGCAGGGATTAATTGTATTCTCATAGAACACTGGAAGAACATCAGTTTGAAATGCACACATTTGAGCTCGACTGACTCCAACTCAAACCCAAACTTCTTTATCCAGCTCCTCAATTCTTCCTTTAGCTTCTTAAGATTCTTCCATATTCAGCAAAAGCATCTGGCAAAGGGGAGTACACAGGGAAGCTCAATAAATGTTAATTTTCTCTCTCATCCTGTTGCAGACTCAGTCCAAGATTCTCTCTATTTTCTTCTCTGGAGAAAAGTTCTCTTGGGTCCTCCCATGCTGGTTGGGATGTACAGCTCCCTGTTAAAATTTATAAAAAGTTTGAGGAGAGTACAGAGAGGAGGGCCTATTCTATTTCTTTGCCATCATGACCTTAAGGATCAGCAACTGCTATAGATGCATGGGTTAAATGCATTGCTCTTCCAAAAATACCCAGGACAACACAGCTTTAGACTGTCCCTCATACTTTTTTCCCCAAGGAAAGCAAAGATTTATTATTTTGAAAATTCACATAGAGCAGCCCGAGCAATAGAACAGCAGTAGTGCATTTGCCTTGCATGCAGCCAACCCAGAATGGAACCAGGTTCAATCCCCAGTATTCCACATGGTCCCCTGAGCCTGCCTGGAGCGATTTCTGAGTGCAGAGCCAGGAGCAACCACTGTGCGCCACCAAGTGTGCCCCCCATAAAAGGGGCGGGGGAATTCACATAGTCAGAGAAGCCAAAGGAATGTTGGTGACTATCCCTAAAAGCCACATATATCTATTTTAGGTTCCCAGTAAAACCCAGTACACTGTAATTAGTATAATAATATGCTCTCCTCCATAAAAACAGATGACATAGAGGACCCCTAAACCCCATCTGGGCACAGGACATGTGCTGTGGGTTGTTTTGTCAGCTGTGGACTTTGATTATTTGTTGGTACTCTCTCATCTAGTTTGGTCTGAGAGCAGGCATTTGCAGGAAGATGGGAAAATATGAGAATGGGGGTCAGCAAGACCTTGGAAGAAAAAAACCTTGTGAATGTGGAATCAAGGATTAGTATGGGATTTAGTTCAAAGGGTCACTCTGCAAAGGCTGATTGGCCCCTGATTCCTTGGGAAAGCAAATCCTTTACCTTCAACTTTTATGAAGAAGCTGGTAGACTCTGCAGGCTTTCTATATGATCACTAGTCTTGGCAATTTACTTATCCTTGGGCCTACCCTCCAGCGCACTTCAAAGTTGGCCTCTCAATAAGATATCAAACATGTAGTCTCCATTTGGCCTCCATGACCAGAGTAAAGCCCATTTCCCATAGGTAGGTAGCTAGAAAACACAGCAGGTTACATACGATGAGTTCTCACTTTTCTCTAATGCAACATAAAGAAGCAGGATCAGGTGTACAGTTTTGTCTTACACCCTTACTATTCAGCTGCCTATATATAATCTATCCTTCCTTCTTTCACCAGATATTTACTTACTTCTCAAGTCCATCTACTTCCCTCCCAATCTGGACTGCGATCCTCTCAACACTTGACCCAAGCTATCCAATATGACATTTTGAGTAACAATTCTTTGGGTTCCTGCTCCCCTTGAGTCATTATCTCCAAATTTCAGTGTATTTCTTCTAGCTCCTGAGAATAGATAGCACAAAGAAATTTCTTAGCAAGCCCTATTGTCCATATTTGTAAAGTGCAGATGATCTCTTAGGTTCCTCCTGGTTCAGAAATTCTAATGCCAGGAATGGTTTGTCCACCTGCGAGAACCCAGATAGAAAACTATCAATGCTGGATCATTATGTTGTGTCTGTAGACATGTCAAGACAGGTATGGATATATACATAATAGTCATCTTTTATAAAAGCTATCATAATCTATATTTATGATGTATATGATAGCAGTGGATATTTATAATAACTTTAACATAGATACGGAAGATATTGCTATTCACATTCAAATCTTCTTACTTTGGGGTATTTTATCTCTGTAAGCCCACAGTGCTTTCTGGAGGAAACAGAAGAACTGGAATTTATGTGCTTCTGAGGGAGTTGAGCTCTTCAAGTTATGGAGTATAATATAGTGCTCTAATGAAGACCTGGGACTGAGCATCCAACAGATTTAAATTTGAAACAGCTTCAACACTGTGTTCTCTTGAACAAGACACTTAACTTCTCAAAATCTAAGTTGGATCTTTGTTACAAAGGAATTGAACACTATCCATATCCAGGGGTGGTCAAGTTGGAGTGCACAAATGTTGAATTCAAATGCTGCGCACCTGAAACTTAAGAGAATGCTATAAATATTTTCTCAATAAAAAAAACTAATAACTGAGTATATCACAATGTATTTACAAAAATGAAATGAGCTAATTCATGGAAGTTTTGATGTGGCACATGAAACTGTTTAACTCATTATTTAGATCAATATAAATATCAACATCTCCTCCAATGTATTTCTTGTCACATGTTCAGAGTAGCTTAAATTTAACATTAAATTTAAAATAGAAATGCACCACCACTCCTAATGAAAACCATGAATCTGAGGTTAAGCTAAATAAGCATATTAAAAAAAAGACACTTGAGAAACCTGATGGGAGGAAAGGTACTACCTCTTGTTAAAAATCTTGTGGGATTCCAGATTGTAGTAATGCCCCTGATTCATGCATAACCAGCAGAAAGTAAATCATGTGTCAATAAGCAGAGCTGCCCACAAGGAATGGCTGTCAGATTTCTTTCAAGGAGCACCAATCCCATAAAAGGCAAGAGATAAGAAAAAAAAAATAATAGCATCAGAACACATTTCAGCCCAGAATACATTTCCTACTTAGGGCCTGCTCTAAATGCTCAAGGTGGCAATAGCATTGAGTAGAAGAGAGAAGAGGGGCCTAGACCAAATCAAGCCACACAATCATGCATGGTAAAATCTCAGCTCTTTTAGGTATAGGTGAATCTTCTTTACGTTCCATGTAATCCACTGTTACTGAGGCATGACTCCTAGGGAAAAACCTCTCCCAAGCTCAGAGTGAATGAAATCTTAATTTTCTCATGAAGGGGTTAACTTAAAAGGTTCCCAAATCAAATGCACTGGAATTTACTCCTCCAATCAGGCCATTATGTTCTCACTACACTGTGTTTGCTTTTTAAGTAACAGTTAGCTCATGGATTTCCTGTATCCTCTGGACACTTGACCCTTTCAAACCATATTTTATCTTATAGATGTAAATAGTAAAAATGAAGGCTTACTCATTTCAGGAAGAATCCTCAGTAAGACAAAATGGAGCCTACCCTGGTCAAGAGCTGTGACCCAAGACTGGAAAATTCAGTTCTGTTTTGCCACCACCTTGAGTGACGTCTGTGACCCATGGGAACCTGACCTTCTGCCCATGGATATGCTTGGGACGTATAGTGAGAGGGAGAAAAATTTCCAGGTTGGGGGCAGGGTGAGAAAACCTGGATGTGTTCCATTCCCTGAAATTCTGCTTCCTTTCTCCCTTAACTGTAAGAAGTAGTCCCAGAAAACAAGAAATTATCTGGTCCCAATGTTAGTGACTGGGGCCAGGATGTGACTCAGTGATAGAGTGCCTGATTGACATGTGTGAGATCATGGGCTCCAACTAACACACAGATAAATAAATAAATGACCAAAGGCAAGTCACTAATGATAAAAATTTATTGATAATCATCATCATCATAAATAATGGTACAAACCCCCAAAAAATCATTTCAAACGCCTGCAGAACTATGAAATAGAAAGATATAGGTTCCTTTCTAAGATATTCAAATTCAAGACTTTAAAAGGAAGTGTCAAGAGTTAATTTATTTTATCATATATTCCCACATTTTTTATAAAACTAAGAGGAAAGGAATGAAGAAAGGCTGGGGACCAGGGGCCAAGTGGTCTCAGATATGTTCGTGAGAAATAAATAAGGACAAAACAAAATATTCAAGCCAAAGTCAATGATAATAGAATCAAGAATAGAATCAATAAACTTTAGCAATCTAAACTCAAAGGGACCTGGTATACTGGCAGGCCAAGGAGCAAAGTGTGGTAGTATAGAATGTACTTTGGGGCCACTGATGGAGGTTGGGTTGACACTGGTGATGGGAAGGGTTCTGACTCATAGTATATCTCAAATTCAATTATGAATACTGTTGGTCATAATTGTTTCAATAAAATAAAATAATAATAATAAATAGGGGTCTGAGTAGTAACACAGTGGTAGGCCGTTTGCCTTGCATGCGGCTGACTCAGGATGGAAGAGCATTCAATTCCCGACATTCCATATTGTCCCCAGAGCCAGGAGCTATTTCTGAGCACAGAGCCAGGAGTAACTCCTGAAAATTGTTGGATGTGGCCCCAAAAGCCAATAATAATAATTAATAAAGACAATGTCAAACAAGACCTCCTGTTTACTAAATATGGGTCTTGGCCACCAAAATGAGTTCTTTGTATAAAGATAACCTGATCAGAAAAAAAATTCATTGGAGAGTAGATTTACAGTAGATTACGTAGGGGAAGGAGGTGTTTGGGAAGGGTATTTGGATATCTTTTAATGTGTACTTTTTGGGTTTCCTGCATCTGGGATCTCCTGCTCTGGGAACTTTTCATCAATGATAACTTTGATTGTTGCTTCTTCAGGATTACCTTCCTGATTCTCTGATCTCAACAATTCTTAAGTTGCCTTTCATGAATATATCTCAAAGTTCCCTTCTCAGCTGCTGAGACCTTTCAGTGAATTTTTCATTTCACTGGCCTAACTATTTCTATAATTTCTGCCTATAGTTTCCTGGGAGAGATCTTTGAAACACTCATAGAAGAAATTGTGGTATTTGGAATGATGTATGTATGAAACTATCATTACTAATATTTAAAACATGGTACTTTAATAAAAAATGGGGAAAAAGAAAATATGTTCATAATATATTAAGTAAAATCAAAAGGCTATGAATTAGTTTGCTTACATTTTGTATATATGCACATAAGTGAACAAAACATGTACATGTATATTTTCCTATTCATATACAGGAAAAATACACATACCCAAGGATAAAGATGAGTGTACATTTTATATAAAACTTTCTCAGTGTACAGTATATACAAAATTTCTGGGAGACAACAGAGTAATTTAGGGGGTTCAAAAGAACAGATTACCCAAAGCTAAGAATTTCCCCTTTAAGTCTTCTGAAGCTATGAGTAAATATGAAACTTTTTAGCAGATATTGGCATCAACTTAGAAGAGTCCCCCCTGGAAGTAGTCTATAAAAAGAAACAGCAGCCACCACTGTAGGATTTATGCCTGTAATTGTCATCACATCCCAAATGATTTTTCCTAGCCTTCAATCAGGCTTCTGATGAACATAACTGCACACCCATGGGTTCAGCCTACTGACCCATAGGAATTAGAGCAATGTGGAAGGGTGGGGGAGCAGACTGGTGGCAGGAAGGAGGATCTTTGGTGGAGGGTAACAGAAGAGAACTAGATACAAATGAGTAAACCATTCCCAACTTCAGTGTTCTTTTGTAAGAAAAACACATGTCCTGGCCACCAAGACAATCATTTCTGGCTCAAAAACAGGAAGAAATTTACTAAACACTGCCTCACAAAGAGCAGAGAAAGTTTGCCAAGAGCACAGTCCTGCCCTGACGAAGAAAGACATCATCTAAATCTGCAAATGCTGGACCCACAGCCAGGTTGATGATATTTGAGGCAAAAAGGAAGCCCTATATATCCACACTCTCTCTAATGGCTTTAAGATAACTTAACCTAAAGCAGACCAGAGCGCATTAGGATCATTTCAGCATTCATGTGGAAAGGCAGAGCTTTTCTAAGACCTTGATATTCTAGACCTCCGCATTTCATAAACACCTTCGGTGGCGCTGGAGATAAGGTGCCTGCCTTACCTGCGCTAACCTAGGACGGACTTTGGTTCGATCCCCCGGTTCCCCATATGGTCCCCCGTGCCTGCCAGGAGCGACTTCTGAGCGAATAGCCAGGAGTAACCCCTGAGAGTCACCGGGTGTGGCCCAAAAAAAAAAAAAAAAAAAAAAACAAAAAAAAAAAAAAAACACCTTCACTTTGTACAATATCTTTAATGTTTTGATAATTCACTATCCTTTTCCATATAAGTTATCCGGTTGACATTCCAGCAACATCTTAGCAGGGAGTTAACAGGGTTTTCAATAACTTGGTCAAAACTTGCTATGTCCTTATCTTTTTACTATAGACTGTTCTTTTTTTTTTTTTTTTTTTTTGG
>PVKC010011771.1:0-24356 GCA_004027635.1 Crocidura indochinensis | reverse complement strand
AACCAAAACAGGGATCTGAGCATCTACCTAACTGTCAAATAAAGATTGGGAGCCTCACGACACAGATAAAACTGTTCCAGCACCATACTTCAGTATAAATAGAGAATCTGGAAAAGTTGTCCAAACAATGAGTAATAAAAATGTATTTTCTGGGACTGGAGAGACAGAATAGAGGTAGGGCATTTGCCTTGCATACAGAAGGACAGTGGTTCGAATCCCGGTATCCCATATGGTCCCCCAAGTGTGCCAGGAGCAATTTCTGAGTGTAGAGCCAGGAGTAACCCCTGTGCGCTGCTGGGTGTGTCACAAAACAAAAACAAAAATATATTTTCTTTGGTAAATATTTAAATATGTTTGCTGCACAACACATATGTTTTTGATAATGGAGGGTCAATTGTTTAACACAGTACCTTTTACACTTCATTACTTTCAGGCTGTAACTAGTTTTCAATATTCTCAGTTTGAAAAGTTCTAGGGGTACAAAGTTGTAATTCATCATCACATACTCAGTACTTTACACTAAGAGGTTGGGCTTCCACAATGTCACGAAGGCACAAGGAGTCTGTGTAATGCTCCAACCCATTTCCAGGTGACCCTGTTCTTAGTTACGGGTTGCCTTCTTGGGCCTGAGAATTAGTACAGCAGATAGAATGCTGCTTGCCTTGCACACAGCCAATCTGGGTTCAAAACTAAGTATTCGTATGGTCCCCCAAACATTTCCAGCAGTAATTCTTTTGAGTGCAAAGTCAGGAGTAACTCCTGAGCACTAAGTGGGTGTGGCACAACACCCTAAAATAAATCTGTATCCTTTCTAAACAAAAGAAAAGAAGAGTAAACAATACTAACTTCCTGTTAAAAATGTTTACTATTTTGGGGCCAGAGTGGTAGCATAGCAGTAGAGCATTTGCCTTACATATGGCTAATCCATGATGGACTCGGGTTCGATCTCCAGCATACCATATGGTCCCAAGCCAGGAGCAATTTGAGCACAGAGCCAGGAAAAAACCCTGAGCACTGCCAGGTGTAACCCAAACCCCTCCCCAAATTACTATTTTATTAAATATTGTCTTCTAATATTTCAATTTTAGTCTTTTTTTGTTTTGTGCACATCTGGCAGTGCTCAGGGCTAACTCCTGGCTCAGTACTCAATCCTGATGGGTCTTTGGGAGCCATAGAAGATGCTCAGGATAGAACCTGTGTTAGCAGGCATGCAAGGCAAGTGTCTTATCTACTGTATTTTATCTTCACCCTGAACTTTCCCAAATTCATCTTCACTTCCCAACTCTGAATTTTGGATTCATCTGTAACAAAAGGCTAAATTACATCCCTGTTTAAAGAATGGATAGCAGCTCTTCCTTCACCAACCTGTTCTCCAAACTAAAATTATAAGAAACTTTATTCCATTGGCACATTTGTGAATAATCAAGTTATGGAACATTGTGGATCAATCTCTAATCACTCAAAATTGTGAAAAATGTTTTTATAATTAACCTTAAGATAAAATTCACACATCACATTATTCACTTCTATAAACAGTATAATTCAGTGGTTTTTAATATATTTAAAGTTGGTATCCATATAATCTTAAACATTTTATTACACACACAAAAAAATCCTGAACCCATTTATATTCACTTTTGTTTGGGGGGTGGTCACACCTGGAGGTGCTCAGGGGTTACTCCTGGCTCTGCACTCCTGGCAGGCTCGAGGGACCATATGGGATGCAACCACCTTACTGCTGAGTTATTGCTCGGGTCCTGTAATCACATTTTTCCCTCACTTTTTCCTAATCCTCAGTTCAGCCTTCGGATCATCAATCAACTTTTATGTCTCTCTCTATCTCTGTCTCTATCTATTTCTGTCTCTTACATACAACTCATTTTGTTTCCATATTTTGGCTATTGTGAACAGGGTACAATAACTATGAAAATGCACTTACGGGGCCCGGGAGATAGCATGGAGGTAAGGCGTTTGCCTTTCATGCAAAAGGTCATCGGCTCGAATCCCGGTGGCCCATATGGTCCCCCGTGCCTACCAGGAGCAATTTCTGAGCATGGACCCAGGAGTAACCCCTGAGCACTGCCAGGTGTGACCCAAAAACCAAAAACCAAAAAAAAAAAAAAAAAAAAAAAAAGAAAATGCACTTACATGTACCTGTTTGAGTACTTGTTTTCAATTTTTGGGGGTCACACAGTAAAATTTCTGTATTATGTGGTATATCCATGGTTAATATTTTGAAGAATTGTTGGATTATTTTTTTCAAATCAGTTGCACTAATTTAAATGATCATCAGCACTGAATGGAGACTCTAATTTTCCACATTCTCATTAACATGTGTTATTTCTCTATTTTAGTCATCTAATGATGTAAGATTATACTATGGATCTCTATTTGCTTGAAAAGTAAATAAATAAATAAACAAAAAAATAAACATCTTCGATAGATTGTCTATTCAAATTCCTTGCTTTGATGGTAAGGAATATGGCTATTCTCTGGTACTGTTCCCAGTGGTGCCCAGGGGACCAATCTGGGGAATCCCTGACGCAAAACATGCACTCCAACCCTATGAGATCTATTTTGGGCTTCTTCTTTGTCTCCATTTTAAAAATTTCGGCTTCTGGGGCCCGGTGATAGCACAGTGGTAGGGTATTTGCCCTGTATGCTGCCAACCTGGGACAGACTCGGGTTCAATTCCAGGCATCTCATATGATCCCTCTAGCCTACCAAGAGCAATTTCTGAGCACAGAGCCAGGAGTAACCCGAGCACCACCAGGTGTGACACCAAAACCACCCCCCCAAATAAAGTTTCCATTTTACCACTAAGCTGTCTAAAGTTTCTTACTTGTTTATTATTATTATTATTATTATTATTATTATTATTATTATTATTATTATTATTTTATTTATTTATTTATTTATTTTGGTTTTTGGGTCACACCTGGCAGGGCTCAGGAGTTACTCCTGGCTCTATGCTCAGAAATCGCTACTGGCAGGCTCAGGGGACCATATGGGATGCCAGGATTCAGACCACCTACCTTCTGCATGAAAGCAAACACCTTACCTCCATGCTATATCTCCAGCCCCAAGTTTCTTACTTATTAAAGTACATTTTCTCCAACTAAGTCCCTTATGAAATCGAAGACTTACAAATATTTATTTCCATTTAAGTTTTGATCATGGACTTTATTATAAAAAATGTCTAATTTTGATGAATTCCTACTCATTTGTTATTAATTTTGGTTGCTTCTGCTTTTGGTTTATATGTAAGGCAACATAGTTTCATTCAAAAAGTCGTGAAAATTGCAAATCTAAATTCTAAAATAAAGTTTTAGTGTAGAGATATAGGTATGAGTTTGTCTTATTTGTGCCTAACCCCAGTTTGTTTCCTATTTAATGCATTTGATCCTGTTTAGTGCCAACTACTCCAGAGCACAGAGCCAAGAAAAAGGCCTTAGCATGGTTGAGTGTGGTGCCCAAACCAAATAATCAAATAAAATTTTCTTCTAAAGGCTTTGTTCCCATATTTACTTCATTTTGAGTTAGTTTCTTACATATTATGTGACATTAGGCTCCAACTTCCTTCTTATCTGTTTTGTTTTGAATCAACACCATGGTGTGCATTCCAGACAGTGCTCAGAAGACCATGCAGTACTGGAAACTGAACCCAGGTCTCCATATACACTTAAACTTTCTCTCTGGTCCTTCCAACTTCATTCTTATATATACAGTTTAGACTTTATTTGTTGAAATGATTATTTTATGTTAAATAGTGGTCTGATACCATTGTCAAAAATCAATGGAATATCAATGTGAAGTTTGTGATTAATTTTTACATCATTTTGGGTTCTATTTTAGCTTTACTTTGGGTTTTAACTTTTAGGCCACACTTAGCTGTGCCCAAGGGTTATTCATGGTTGTTCTCAGAACACACTCGTAAGGCTTCAGGGATCATATGTGTGCTGGATTTGAACTTGGGCCCCTGTAAAGTGCCTTATCAGCTTTACAACTGCCTCTCTGAGTCTAATATTTTTCCTTTCGTTTCCTACATTTTGTTTTCCACAACATACTGCTGGCATTCTAAAGTTGGTACTTACATTACTAAATAACTTTTATGAGTTAGTTGGAAAATGGGTGGAGTGACAACAGATCATCTTTTTCAGTAATAAAACCAGAGAAAATGAACTTTTGAGAGAATGAGGAAAATGGTAAACTTTTTGAACGAAGAGGTAACTTACTCCCCAGATTTTGTTCAGCCTTTGTGAGCTGAAAAAAAAATCTTTTCTAAATAAGCTTTGTGAATTGCTCTGCTTAACAGATAAAGGGGGCAAAGTTAACCTTCTATGAAGAACCAGGTCTGTTTCTCCAGGGGGAAGAGCAAGTTCCATGAATGAAGACCTCACTTCTCATTGTAACTTAGCTATCAACATAACCCAGGATCTTCCAAGTCATCAACTTCTTCACCTGAAAACCCAATAACAGGGCTGGAGTGACAGACAGTATCCCATATGGTCCTTCAACTCTGCCAAAAATGATTCCTGAGAGTAGAGACAGGAGTAAGCCCTGAACACTGCTGAATGTGGCCCCTAAAACCAACAGAAGAAAGGAGGAGGAAGGAGGAGGAGGGAAAAGAAGGAGGAAGGAGGGAGGGTAAAAAAGGAGGAGGGAAGAGGAAGGAAGATGGAGGAGGACGGAGGAGGAAGGAAGTAGGAGGAGGAGGAAGGAGGAAGAAAGCAAACAGAGAGGCAGGATCGAGGGAAAACACATGCGTAGCATGTGGCAGGCAAGTCAACCTTCCGAACTTCAAATTGTCCTGCTAGCCCACGGGGAATTATGGTGAAACAGAAGAGAACCAGGAGAGTAAACCCTGAGCACAACTAGGCATGGTCCCCAAATAAAGCAAAACAAAATAAGGCAAAAACAAACAAAACCACAACCAATCCCCTTGCAACCAATCACTTAATTAAAAAATATACTGTCGGGGCCCGGAGAGATAGCACAGAGGCATTTGCCTTGCAAGCAGCCGATCCAGGACCAAAGGTGGTTGGTTCGAATCCCGGTGTCCCCAATGGTCCCCTGTGCCTGACAGGAGCTATTTCTGAGCAGACAGTAAGGAGTAACCCCTGAGCACCGCAGGGTGTGGCCCCAAAACAAAAACAAAAACAAAACAAAACAAAAAAAAAAGAAAAATATACAGCCTTTCTTCCCATCAGTCACCTTTCACTATTCAACTATTTAGCACTTAAATCCATCTGCCTAACATTTATGTAATATTGACAAGAGGGTTTTGCACCCAAAGCACAAATGATGGATAGATCTCTATGTATTTTTGAGAAAGTGTCTATTCATCTCTTCTCCCCAATTTTCTATAGGGTAGTTTATTTTCTGATATTACATTTTGAGAATGCTTTACATATCTTAGATGATTAACCCTTTGTTAGATGATTGGTGAGATATATAGATCTCCAATAGGTATATTAAAAAAAGTACTCAATCAAGGAAATGCAAATCAAAACATCAATGTGGCACACATGAAAAACAACAATAAGGTCAATTATCCAAAACTTATGAATTAAATAAAATTCCACATGGCCCAGCAATTCCACTTCTTGGCACGTACTCCAAAGATCAGAAACCACTATTTTGAAAAGATATTTGTTTCCCTGTGCTCACTTAGCACTTTTTGCAATACACGTGATGTGGAAATAATTCAAGTGTTCAAAAGATGAGTGGGTAAAGAAATTGTAGTACACACACACACATTCTCTCTCTCTCTCTCTCTCTCTCTCTCTCTCTCTCTCAATACTACTCAGCTATAAAGAAAGATTAAATCATGCAATTTGCTGCTTTGTATGTGGAATTAGAGAG
This sequence comes from Crocidura indochinensis, assembly GCA_004027635.1. NCBI lineage: Eukaryota > Metazoa > Chordata > Mammalia > Eulipotyphla > Soricidae > Crocidura > Crocidura indochinensis. The sequence goes on along the minus strand of PVKC010011771.1, from coordinate 18,491 downwards.
GTTCATGCTGAGTTAAGTCAGTCAGGAGAACAAGAAAGAATGTTCTCTACCATGTGGAATATAAAGATACGTGGTATAGGAAAAACAAATGACCAAAGGCAGCAACTGGAAAAATTATCTATAGATAAGATTGAGTTTACCAAGGATGAGGACAAAGGATGGGTAAGAAGGAACCTTGGGCTACTTGTGGAAGGTGGCTGACACACTGAGAGGTGTGGAGCTAGAACACTGTAATCATGAAACTGTATAATCAACTGTACTGCAAATTATGGGCCTCAATAAAATTTGGAAACAAAAACAACAACAAGATGCAGAGAAGCTTCTTTGGGGGGGGGGGATGCCTCCCTGCAGTTTTAGTCTTTTCCTTGTCTGTCTTTCTAATTCTTTGGTCTCATGGCCAAGTGCCCAGACTTATTTCTATTCAGTACACAATGGTGTCCACCATGGCCTCTTTCTATCAGAGCCTTTGATTCTGGGTGGGTAGCAGGAGGCTACTCATTCTGAAAGACACCAGAAACTCAGGTGTCCAGAAAATAATTCCTCTGATACATTTTCAAGCCTATCTATTAATTATTTGGTGCACTCTAAAACAGAACTGGCATCTTCACAATGGTAAGTGTCAACAGGAGCTAATGTCATATTAATGCTTATTGTTTCATTTGCTTAGTTCTTTGACAACACTCAGGAAAGGTGATCCAATTTGTCTTCCATTTTCTTTTTCTCTTCACTTTTTAGTTTTAGTTTTTAGTTAGTTTCCCCCTGCATGTGAATGTCCTATTTCCATGATTTTATTTTAATGGCCAGGCCATAGATGTTATAGATTTGAATAAGGGAGTATGATTTGATTTTGAGTGATATCTAAAAATCAGCTTTAAATTTTTAAGCTAAATTTAAAAAATTGGTATTAAACTATGCATAATTTATCCAATAAACTACTAATATCACAATTAAATGAGCTGCCTTTGGCATTTGAATAATATATAATCATGTAAAGTATAATAAAGATCCAAAATAGCAAAATAAATGACTGCTTAAATAGACTACCACATTTTTGAGTAAAAATAGGATTTATTTCAAGGTGCTGAAGCAAAAAGGGGAGAGGACAATAAAGGGAAAGAGTAATATTATCAAGAGAGAATATGGGGTTCTCCAAAGGCTGAGAGTACCTTTGCATGAAAGTAGGAAAGTACATATCTCAAGAAGAGAGATGCAGATGACATGTGTAATTGGGGACCATGTTCATGGGCTTAGGGAGCCAATGAGCCACTTTAAAAAAATCACAGACCTCAATCTTCAGACATTTTTAAAATAATTGTTCATTTCTTGAAGATGAGCAGGAATGAAATCCTAGTGTACTACAGATACTAAGGACAGGTTACATGATCGATCTGCTGTATACAACAGTACTGTATACCTGCTAAAAAGTGACAAATACAATGTGTAAATACAAGAATCAATGGCACACACTGCATACACTCGAGTATAAGCCAAGGTTTTCAGGCACAAAATTTGTGCCGAAAAACCTGAACTCGGCTTATATTCGGGTGTACCGAATCAAATGCATGTAGTCTCCAGTCATCTTCTTCTGTCTTCTGGAGGGGAAGGTGCTTCAGTTCAGTCCACAGTCACGACTGAGCTGAAGAGGTAGGCAGCTGAACTGAACTGTATGCCACTGAACTATTAACCCACAATATTCTGCACTTTGTATGAAACCAACAGCAGTGATGATGATATCTGCAAACTCAGTGTTGATGACAATGTCCATGCTGATGCCCTCACATTGGATACAGCTGAAGTTCTGCTGGGACATACAGATGAAGAGGAGGATCCAGTATTGAAGGATTTTAACCTTTGTGATTTAGCTTGATTATCTGTTAAGCTATGGTTTTCTGCACTTTGAAATTTACCAGTGGCTGCTACATTTTCCACTTCGGTTCATACTAGAGTCACTAAGTTTTCCCAGTTTTTTAGGGTAAAATTAGGGGGGTCAGCTTATATACTCAGGTCGGCGTATCTTCAAGTATATAGGTATTCTGTCTTGTTTTTCTTGGTAACCTTTTTTTTGGCTTTTGGCTTTTGGTTTTTGGTTCACAACCGGCAGTGCTTAGGAGTTACTCCTGACTCTATGCTCAGAAATCACTCCTGGCGGGCTCAGGGACCATATGGGATGCCGGGATTCAAACCACTGACCTTCTGATTCCAAGGCAAACACCTTACCTCCATGCTATCTCTCTGGCCCCATTTTCTTGGTATCTTATAAAAGTGAATTTTCTCCATATTTATAGGAAGCTCTTCCAAAAGAAGCCTCAGAGGTTTCTTAATACAAATGAAGAGCTGGGAGGTGACATTAACACCGCATTTCCAGTAATCAGTCTTCACTAGTGCTTTTCTGTCAAATCAAAAATACACAATTCTACAAGCTGATTAATCAGTTTTCTAAAAGTCAGCTAGCATTGAACTCTAGAATTTGACACCACAGAGGAAGTGTTATCAAAAAAGCCTCTTAGAGATGGATGGGGAGATCAAGAGGGAAACTGGGGATGTTGGTGGTGGGAAATGTGCACAGTGAAGTTTGATTGTGAACAAGTTTGTAATGGTACCACAGTGATTCAGTTAAAAATTTAAAAAAATCATAATCAGGAATATTGCATTACTGTAGGAGAATCAAATAATAGTGTTCAGCATTAAAATCATGTTAGCAAAAATCTTAAAAAAATACTCTTGGGGCCAGAGAGATAGCATGGAGGAAAGGTGTTTGCTTTGCATGCAGAGGGTCAGTGGTTCGAATTCCAGCATCCCCAATTGGTCCTCTTACCCTGCCAGGAGCGATTTCTGAGCACAGAGCCAGGAGTAACCCCTGAGAACTGCTGGGTGTGACCCAAAAAGAGAAAAAAAAATACCACAAAACTCTCTAAAGGTCTTCTCAACCAAATGACCAAATGGAAAGAGTTCATCATCAGGAACACACATATCTATCTTTCTATCTTCCTTCTTTCATTCTCTCTCTCTTCTTGCCACCCCCATCACACTCCTCACATAGTTAAATCCTGACTATTCCTTCCCCAGAACATTCATCAGCTCAATATTCTTCTGGTTTTCAATTAATGTTTAAGTAAAGGATTCCACATTCCCTTGTCATATGATAATCATGTACAACTTGTTACTGGAGTGATTCTAAATAAGTCAACTAAGGGCCAGTTCACATTTGTGCTTTTAAACAATAACAAGTAAGTATTACTATTATTATCTGCTCTCAATATTGTGCCTCAAAATGTGAGGCCTATTTTACCTGACTTTGCATCTGAAATGTGAGCTCTTTGCCAGGATTTTTTATCCCCCTCCGAATTTTTTTTATACCCAGGCTTTTGTCCTCCACCCCTTCCTCTCTGGATTTACATATTACTGTAAAAGAAATAGAAAGTCACCATTCTAGATCACTATGCTGTTTTACATTGAGTTTGTGTACAGATACTTTCACTTCCTTAGTTATGGGTTTATGTACTGGGAAAAGGTGAAGTAATATATAAAATCAGTGATTCGAAGTGGAAATATCTTAAGAAATCATTTAAATTAATTCCTCTTGAGAAAAATGTAAGTTAAAAGTAACAACAAAAAAAAGTTATGGGAAAATTTGCAGATGGCAGTAGGATGACTCAAAGATGCTGCCTAGGCCTAAAAGTAACTTTTTCCACACTACACACCTCTCCCAGGCATTGACACTCAAAGTGCACTTAAAGTGTTCCACTCTGCAACATATTTTGCTAAAGAATCAAAATGCTTTGGGGCTGGAGCCATTTATGGCACTGTAGGATGCTTGCCTTGTCTACAGCAAATCAGGATTGGATCTTGGATACCACATGTGTTCCCCTGAGCCCCAGTATGAATAAGCCCCGAGTACTGCTAGGTCCCAAAAGAAGTCAAAATTTGTAATTCACCGTTACATTTCACTCACATCTAATTTCTAATTTCAGACTGATTTTGCTACAGAATAATTTCTTTGACCCACAAAATGAAAATGAGACTATGTCACTAAGGCAAAAGTCATAATAGAAAATCGGTTGTTTATAAAGATAACTAAGATAGATGGTATATTTATGTTTGACAAACGTGAAAAGATGTTTAAGGGCTGGAGAAATGATAAAGCGGGTAGTGTGCTTGCCTTGCATAAGGCTGAGCTGGGTTCAATACCTGGTACCTCATATAGTCCTTCAAGTCCCTCCAGGACTGAACCCTGAGCACTATCAGGTGTGACCCACAACAATAAACAAAAAATTAGAAATAAATGCTATTGTGCCTATCTTTCATAACATAGAGTTTTTACAAAGAGTTAACAAGTAAGAGAAATAAAATTATGCCATATTACACATTTATTTAAAATTAGTTATGCAGCTAGTGGGAAGTGTTTGATGCCCAATTATCTATGGTCACCCATCATCTGATAAAGAACATTGTTTGAATGGAAAGCTTTACAACCTAAATCAATGTCCTGAAGGGAAGAAGAAAATCTTGTCTGTTCATCTCGAAATACTAGAAAACAAACCATTTACTACTATGAAACTTACTATGGCTGATCATCAACCAAGTTTATATCCCGCTAATTGCTTTACAAAGTATCATATTCGTGAAAATTCCAAATAAGTTTTACATTTCCTTTCATAACACGCTTATATTATAATAACATTACAATACAATTATTTTTTTCATTGAAGCGGGGCAGGTATTAGGGCTTCGCTGGCTGTACTCAGGCATTTCATGTCTGGTAGTGCTTAGGAGATCATGTATACAGTATGGGGGTAGAACCAAGGTTGGCCATATGCCTGTCAAGCCCTTTGACCCCTGTACTATCTCTCCAAGCCCCAAAATCACATTTTAAAATGTATAACTTTGGCTTTCAAATAAACCCTGTATTACATAACCACAGAAAAACAAAAAACATTCCAGTGGCGCTAGCTTTAGCTGAAAAAACTTTCTAGCGCAAACGGTAAATGAGCTAAAGCTGAAGAGATCACTTGAGCAGTAACCACACATGCCTAGTTATGTGTAAGGCCCTGGCACCACATTAAACAAGTCCTTTTACCCCCCCAGCACTGAACCATCAAACCCTCATATGGGACTGAGTATGGCAAGCAGTGGTCTTGTACCAGCACCACAGGGGGTGGCTGTTTTTTTTTTTTTAAGTATAATTCTAAGGGTAAGAACATACAACTCTCCTTTTACCACTGCTATTCCTAGAGCAATGTTTCTCAGTTTCACTGTGGCTATAAATTCTCTGGTGGTATTTTTAACATGCAAATTCTGATTCAGTAGTTCTGGGGTGGGGTCCAAGACTGTGCATGTCTAATAAGCTTCTGGGTGATGCTGGTGGTATTGGCCCAAGGACTACAACTAGAACAAGTAAGAAAATAGAGTTCTCTATTCGTTATCTGACCTCAGAATAATTGTGCTGAAATGAACACTTAAAAGGTCCTTCTCTATTGATTTTGAATGGAAAGGGTCATTGAAGATGGATGCATATGCAAAAAGGCAAGCTCACCACAAGTAGTTACAAATTCATTATTAAAAATAGAGCTGGTTGGCCCTTAAGTGATTTACATGTCAAATGTAAGATCTTTAAATACAAACATACACACATACATAAACACACACACAAAAATAGGTAAGACTAAAGGAAACTAGCACTGGGAATAGAAGATCACTTTCTGTTTCTATTTATAATATATCAATTTTATATTAGCACAGATGTGCTGAGAGAATTGATCAGTGAATAATATTTTCCCAATAAGAAATACCAACTCAGAAAACCCAGTCAGCATAAATTGTTCAACCAGTGAGTTTGATGTCAACTAAAAACCTCATCATCCCCAAGTTCCCCAAACCTGGAAGTAGAAGTATATGTGTAAATAAAGTGGATCTAGAAGAGCTTTTCAGAACATTAAATGATAGGGGCTAGAGATAGTACAGTGGGTAGGTCATTTTATTTATTTACTTATTTATTTGTTTATTCTTTGATTAATTGGTTTCTGGGTCACACTCAGCAGCGCTCAGGGATTACTCCTGGCTCTGCACTTAGAAGCTTGCACTCAGAAATCGCCCCGGCAGGCTAGGGGATGGGATGCCAGGAATCAAATCGGGTCCCTCCGAGTTGGCAGCATGCAAGGCAAATGCCTTGCACATGGCAAACTAGGGATGATAGCCAGCATTCCATATGGGATCTTGAGTACCACTAGGAGTAACTACTTAGTGCAGACCCAGGAGTAACCCCTGTGCATGACCAAGTATACATCTCACTCCCCCGCAAAAAAATAAGACAATTTAATTATGTTCCTGGGCTTTTCTAAGATTAAGGGAAAGCCACAAAAGCTGTGTTTTGATCGACTTGATATAAAACCATATTCAGTTAAGGTCCGTGTCCTTAGCAAAAAAAAAAAAAGAAATCCTACTGAATTACTGAATTATCCTCATATGTTGTAAAATCAGTGTCAGGTGGAACAAGAATACCTATTAATATTTCATTAGAGAAAATACATCTAGTATCTCAAAAGTCTGATTCCACAGATAGTATTTCTTTTTTTCCATTCTATTTTAGTTTTGGTTCCACACCCAGTATTGCTCAGGGCTTAACCCTCAGGGGTCATTCCTGGTGAAGCTGGAGGTGAAGTTAGGTGGGGTAAAAAGATCATGGGGTACACGTGCTTTACCCATTATACAATCTCTCCAGTCCAAAGATAGCATTTCTTAGATGAGGTGACTTCACCCAAATGTTAAAACTGCATCCATTTAAAGAAAATAATAAAACATAAGCAGACATAGAATACCTTCATGACAATGGAATACAGAGTCAATTGACGTAGGTTTGAGAAGCCAGAAACTCAAGAGTGAATGTTCTTCAAGGAGATCCTTAAAGATCTAGTAGCTGGACTAACTTGACTAACAAGATCCTTGAAGAACTAGTAGAGAGACTAACTAACTGAGCTGAAGAAACATTTTAATATATATTTTCTATGTAGGACACACCTCAGCATCATCTTAGAATGATGATACAAAAAACCCACAGAGACCACACAGCATAGAAGTACACATAGTGTTCCAAGTCTAGAATGCACTAGTCAGGATCCTGGAGAACCCCACATATAGGCTGTGGATGTGATCAGTAAATGGCCTCTTCAGTCAACCTTGAGTCTGAGGTGGAAATGTCATAACAGGTGATAAATTCAGCAGCTACTTTCTTCATCTACCTATCTCCCTTTTCAGCCACATTGGGTGAAATGCACTATATAGGTGTCCCAATGTCAAAACAAGAAAACAGGAAGAGCCTGAGTATGTGGGGCTGACTGGTGTGTTCGCATCAGTCCAATCACAAACATAGAACAAGAAATAATAAAGGCAGAATGTCCCGGTTTGTATGGTGATGAGTGAAAAAGTAAAAGCAGGAGAAAGGACAAGCAGAAGACAAGGTTCAGCTTTTGTTTCTGACACCACCAAGGGCTATCCCTGAGTTTATAAGTGATAGTCAAACACTGGTGGCCTTCACACTGGGTCTCATTACAAAAACAGAATGCTTTCCAAAGAGTGGCTGTGAGCAACTGTGTCAATACAGACATAGGGACCACTAATCCAAAAATTATTAACACCATTAGGCAGGCGTTTCTCATTATGTCAATGTCGGGATGTTTGCATGGGTGAGTCACCAGATCTATGTGAAACCATGTCTGTATGTTAGAGGAACAAACAATCTCTAGAAAACCAGTGTACAAATGAAGTTGGGGCACTAGTTTATTCCCTCAAAGTACTTTATGGAAGCCAGCAAACTATACTCCAGCACCAGAATTTTTGTAACTTAAGTGAGAGGGTCTGCAGAAATTATCCACCTAACTTAACACTCAAGGTTGGAATAGTCCTGGGGCAAAAACAACTTGTGTCTTAAAATATAATAAACAGGGCCCAGAGAGATAGCACAGCAGCGTTTGCCTTGCAAGCAGCCGATCCAGGACCAAAGGTGGTTGGTTTGAATCCCAGTGTCCCATATGGTCCCCCGTGCCTGCCAGGAACTATTTCTGAGCAGAAAGCCAGGAGTAACCCCTGAGCATTGCCGGGTGTGGCCCAAAAACCAAATAAATAAATAAATAAATAAAAATAATAATAATAAACAGGCAGCAAAAATGGACACGTGAGAGACTGGAATAAAGCAGCTTAGGATTTTCTAGAAGTAGAAAGAGTCACCTTGGGCAAATAGGAAGGGACCGAGAGATAATATAGCAGGTAGGGTTCTTGCTTTGCACTAGCTAACCCAAAACACCAACAGGAATAATTGCTGAGTGCTAAAGCAGGAATAATTCCTGAGCATTGCCTTGTTTGGCCAAAAATCCAAGAAAAAAAAAATACAACTGATTAGGACCTTCTTAGTTTATACTTAAGAATTCCTGCTAATTAGCTATGTGAATATCTCAGTCTCTGCTCTACTGTACCCACTGAATTTTAATTGCCTTAACTAATTGTTTTTAATGTCTCTGTCTCCTGTGTTGGGAATGGTGGGAGGGCAGCCTACTGCATCAAATAATGGCCAACCTGTGAACTTAGTCAGGGCTGCCCAGACAACTTGGACAGTCCAGTCCATGTGTGTTTGTTTGTCACACACTAACCCCAAATGGATGGAGGTAAAAGGTGCCAGTCTGATTGGCATTAGACAAGAGTTACATGAGAAGTGAGTAGCTGAAGAAAAAAGAAAGCTAAAGACACAAACTGCCTCAAAACTATCAGGCACTTCCATTTATGTTCCCTAAGAATGGCTCCTTCCTTTATGGAATTATTTTTTATCTGTATACTTAAGATATATCATTAGGGCCGGGCGGTGGCGCTGCAGGTAAGGTGCCTGCCTTCCCTGCGCTAACCTAGGACAGACCGCGGTTCGATCCTCAGGTTCCCCATATGGTCCCCGGTGCCTGCCAGGAGTGACTTCTGAGCAAATAGCCAGGAGTAACCCCTGAGCGTCACCGGGTGTGGCCCAAAAACCAAAAAAAAAAAATAAATAAATAAAAATAAATATATATATATATTTATTTATATCATTAACTGTTCCTGAAACACCACTTTTTTGTGTTTCGTTTGTTTGTTTTGGGGCTATAACCAGAGGCCTCAGGGCTTACTACTGGCTCTGAGCTCAGAAATCACTCCAGGCATGCTCAGGGGACCATATGGGATGAGGAGGATAGAACCTGGCCCAGCCACATGCAAGGCAAATGCCCAATCCAATGTGTTACTGCTCTGGTCTGCCTTTTCTTTGTTTTAGAAACTTTTATTGAACACTTTGTGGTAACCATTATCTGAATTCCTGGATCAGAGTTTCTACAGAAACAATCAGAAACCAAAGCAATATGACATAGAAATTGTTATATGCATATGTGAAGATATTAGAAATCCTACATGAATATATATGGGCATAAGTATACAAAGTACCCACACTGTAGTATGATTTTTTTTTTTTTTTTGGTTTTTGGTTTTTGGATCACACCCGGCAGTGCTCAGGAGTTACTCCTGGCTCCATGCTCAGAAATTGCTCCTGGCAGGCACGGGGGACCATATGGGGCACCAGGATTCGAATCGATGACCTTTTGCATGAAAGGCAAACGCCTTACCTCCATGCTATCTCCCGGGCCCCGTAGTATGATATTTTTAATATCATATGTGATATATGGACATATGTGACTGGTTAAAGTACATTTAGTAGAGAGATATTTTGAAGATATTTTGATTTCAATTGAAATTTCAATAATTTCAAGAATCAAATAGATCATGATGCAACAGCAAAGTATTCTCAGGCTCATGGAAAGAGTTTTGACTAATTCTTATTGTCCAGTTGGGAAAAACAGAGAAAACTGTGGCTGGAATATAAATTACTGTAATATTTGAGCTGTCCTTTAAAGTATCAGGAATACCTCATAGGCCTCACAGAAAAAACATTAGAGCAGGCAGAGGACTGAGACACAGCAAAGAATTTGAGGGAATATTATAAAAGTAAGAAAGATAAAACCAGAGCACTTGGAAATTTACAGACCAACACTGAAAATGTTTAAAAGATATTCTATCCCATAAAATATTTCACAATGGAGGCAGGGTTTAGGGGATTTTTCTCTTCAGAAAAATGGGCCTTAGAAAAAGCATAGGGGCCAAATGCCTCTGGGTGTGGCCCAGAAACAAAACAAACAAGACAAAAATGGGACCACAAATAAAAGATAGCAATTCAGGTCACTTTACTATTTAAAACAACAAAGAGGGGGAAAGGAAAAGGCAAATCAGAAGATGTGTTCCTCCAAGCAAATCTCTAGGTAACTTCTCAGTAACTGTATTGCAAACTATAGAGTCTAAAAGAAAAATCTGCAGTGAGGCAGATGGGGGGGGATGGGGGGGAAGGAAAATGGAGATATACTAGAGGTAACAGTCAGAAGGGACTAGTGCTGAAACATTGTATGCCTGAACTCAGATCATGAATAACTTTCTAACTGATTTTTAAAATAAATCTTCAAAAAGAAACAAAGTTATTTGCTAAATTTTTTTTAAAAGAAACAAAATAAATCTCTGGGAACTTGTTAACACCAACTCTTCTATTTCAGCCTTGTTGACAGAAATAGATGAAAAAAAATCAACAATCTCTAGTTTACCTGATTCCAGTGCAAATTGACAATTTTTGGTAGTGGTAGCAGTGGTTTGGGGCCATTCTTCACAGTGCTCAGGGGTTATTCCTGGCTCTGCACTCAGGAATTATTCCTGATGTGTTCAGGGAACCAAATAGGATATGGACACTCTAACCTGGGTTCAGCTGTGCCCTACTCTGTACTTTCGCTCTTGCCCCTAAAGAAATACTAAGCAAATCCTACATTCTGTCTCTTGTTTGTAGCATCTATAGTTATTGACAGAGCAGTTCATAAAACCTGGGGTGAGAGGGTAATATATACTTAACTACTTACTGTTATTGGGCTCTTGATCTTTAAATATCTCATTAATTCAACCCCTTCTAAGCTATTCATCTAGTCTCAGCAATGACAACTGGAAAGACTGCTCCCAGGCTGGCTATGTTATGATTAGTTAAGAAGCAGACTCAGTATATCAGAAAAACTCTTTTCAACAGAGGTGAAACAGCACTACTCCTTTCTATTTTTAACAATTCTCACTACCACATTTTGTATACATCTTCACCAAGGCATTAAGTGTTGCAAGTTTCTGTTTCCATGTTTCTAATTAGACTAATTCTTTCCTTATGGAAAAGAATGATATTGTAGTCATCTTTCAATTTCCTAACAAACGTTACTATATAATTAATGCTTAAGAATTGTAGTTTGGAGGCTGGAGAGACGGTACATTGGGTAGGATGCTTGCCTTGCCCGGGTTTGATATTTAACACCCCATATAGTTCTAGGAGTCCTTCTAGAAGTAATAGCTGAGCACTGCTGAATGCGATCAAATACCAAAACCAAATGAACTGAGATTTGAATTTAAAAAAAAAAAAAAAGACTATAATAGTAGTCACCACAATCAGTAATAACCATTGATCAACTCGAATGGGCCAGAAATGAAACTATGTAGGTATTAAACAATTTGATTTCCACACTTAATGCAGGTAATGTCTAATCTCATTCCCATTTTACAGATGGAAAACCAAGGACACCAAAATTCTGCAACATAAGCAACCTGTATTGGAATGCAGGAAGGCAGCTTAATAGTCCAAACTGGAAATGACTAGACAATGCACCACCTCTGCACCAAACAAGGTGTGGGTTGTGAGTCAACAAACATGTTCTCCTCTTGCTCCTGCCTCAGGGCCTTTGCTTTTGTTGTGCTAGCAGATGGAAGGCTTTGCTCAAAGATGATTCTCTCAAAAGACCAGGCTATCCCAATTTACCCAAATGAGAACCTCAGCCACACTTTTATCCTTCCCTGTTCTCTTTTATCAGAACCGAAGTCTTCCTCTTCCTAGACAAATATTTATTCTGTTTCCTTTCGATAATAAGGTCAGTTCTAGGAGGACAGGCTCAAGCTCATCCCTGAGCACCTAGAGCATTTGGTATTTGGTAGAACTTAAACTTAGTAAGCTTTGTTGAACAAATGGCTACCTATTTGTGCCGTCTTGCTTGAGTTCTGTCCAAATTCAGAGCACATTTTTGTTCAACTCTGGACAACTACCCATTTCTATGTGCTAAGTTTAATTTTATTTCTGTCTGTATAATTCTCAAATTTATGCAAACACCACTGGATTATTCCAGCTCTTGGTGTCAATTTTTTATTCTAATTAAAGTAAACTGCCATTTATTTCTCACACTGATCTTTAACACGAGACATCTTGTTCTTGTCATAAATATGACTCATATGGAAAAATGGAACTTGAATATAGGGGCACATATGTACCAGAATGTTTCCATCGATGTTTCAGACATAAAAAAAAAAAGGAAAGAAATAACCAGATACCTGTCCAATGCTTAGGTCTAGAGTAATAAACACAGAAGAGTATTAGCCTTTCGGATGTGTAACTTGAAATTCCACCGGATGACTAATATGGCCTCTCCTGAAAGCAAATACCACATCATTTACACAAACACGTTAGGTTTTTCTTTCCTTCTGCCATAACACACCTTCAAACTCTTTCAACATTCACAGCCAAGATGTAAAATATACACAATGACTAGTTTCTTTAAAGATGTATCTCAAAGTCATTTTTTTAAAGGCAAGAAAGGGATCAATTTGCCCTGAGACTGCTTTGCTTTAAGACTATAAAAGGAATGAAATATAAAGGTCATAAAAAGTGTGTCAATTTGTTTAGGGAAGTCTCACAGGTAGTATAAATATCAGCAGCAACAGTTGCTATGGGGTCTGTTTGTTTACCAAACAAGGACACAAATAGTTACACAAAAGCAGAACAACATTTGGGCATATAAACTGAGAGGCTTTGCCTTCTGGCAAATTTTCCAAAGTGCCTTTTAAAATATCTCTACTTTTTACCTTATTCGCTGGTGGAAATCTGTGTCTCAATTCTCCTTAAAAACTGAAAGGTTTTATTCTCAGAGAGGGTTTTCTTTTAGATTTCTGAGACTGATCATTTTCTTTTCCTTTTTAAACTTTAAAAACCAGAAACAAAAGAGGAAAAAAAAAACCCACCCAAATATGAGCCAACAATTCAAACTAGATTGTTGCAACTGAAGCTCAGAGTTTACTGAAGAATCCTAGTAGAAATATATAGGCCAAGGCCCGAAGAGATAGCACAGTGGCGTTTGCCTTGCAAGCAGCCGATCCAGGACCAAAGGTGGTTGGTTCGAATCCCGGTGTCCCATATAGTCCCCCATGCCTGCCAGGAGCTATTTCTGAGCAGACAGCCAGGAGTAACCCCTGAGCACTGCCAGGTGTGACTCAAACAAACAAACAAACAAAAAGAAATATATAGGCCAAGAAATATATAGGCCTTAAATGGAATTAATCCCTGAACAATGACCCAGAAAGGTTTGTCTATGTTGTTTTTGTTGCTGTTTAAACTGACTTGCTATAAATGAAGCATGTCTTATGCACCTTAATTATACCTTCTGAGTTAACCATTTGCTTCTGAAACTGACAGGAGGGTGGATCAAGAATCAGCAAGTCTGTTCTCAGTTTCTTTGTGGAGTACACACTACAACTCAAATCCTCCACAAAAGCAAACTGTGCCATCGTCGCTGCCATGAGCAAAGCCTTTTCTTCACACTACATTGACCACAGGACCCACCAGGCACAGCCCCAATGCCTTCCTCTGAATGGGACAGATTGCCATATGGACGAAGACACTGAACAAGCTGTACAACTCTTGGCGACATGTGCCCAGGGGATTGTCCCATATTAATGCCACCTGGGCTGTAGCATTTGTGCTCTGTCTGTGCAGAGGCACCGCGGAGCCCATCAGGATGTTATTTTTGAGTACACACAAAAAGGAAAATTACAGTTAAGAGAATTCTCTGGCTAACGTATCTGTTGCTCAATTCCCGAAATAGTTTCCCAAAGGAACAGTTATCTTCTTTATTCACACAGGCAGAAATGACAAGCTGGAACACATATTAACAATTTCCCTTTGTGAGCTTGTACTATTGTTTTAACGAGTAGAATATACTTTATAATATACTTAGGCCTTGACTGATTACAAAAAGGGGGGGGGGGGTGGTGGAATAAAGAACTTGAGGCCTGCTGTACATATGTAACACGCTCATTTGCATTACCCAAGTGAGCCAGTCAGCAGTGCAGCGGTTACCAGAGCCAAACTACAGGGCAACACCAGAGCAAAAAAGCATCTTTGTAAGTCTTAAAAAAGAACAACAGAACTTCATTTTGAGTCTCTTGCATAGGAGCCTCATTTGGCCCCACTACTGGCTTAGGAACATGAGACTTTGAGCTATCATTTCAATGAACACTTGGAGCATTCCAAGCCACATGGTCTTCCATGGACTTCTGTGGCTTCCCCTCCCACTTTCCAGATACAGATGAGTCCCGGATCTGCCAAAGAAAAATTTCTACTCATTAATCCAAGTGGTAAACTGTGCATTTCAACAGGACTTTTTTACACATAAAAGAGCAACCTTCTGTACAAGGGATCATGTCGAACGATGATGCCAGAGTGCCTAAAACATTAGTCCTCTCTGTTCTTTCACCAGATACTTTTCTTTGTGGAGCAGAATAAACTTGGGGGTAAAGGATAAACAAAGTTAATGCATATCTGGCATAGGCCCTTCTAAGCCAGAGCAAACACCTGTAAAAATGGCTAGCTGTATACAAAATGTTGGGAGGAGAGAATACATCTCACTAGAAGCAATTCTTCAGTTCAGAGGGGATGTTTTTGTGGTGGGTGGATGGGGGTAATCTGACATGTCAGACATGAACTCATGCATGGTTAAGATTCCTACCATGCAACAAACAACCTAAGGAAAAATATTACAAAGAAAACTTATAAAACTGTATATGAATCTCTCCAAACCAATGATGTCATTTTATTGGAAAGCGTTTATCACTTAAACACAATAAATAGAAAAAGATTTATCGGGTCTAATGATGCTGTGTTATGGTAAAAAGCACTTTATTGAGATAAGACTTAACAGCTGTTAGAGAATAATGGTTGTTTTTTTTTCTTTAATCATCGCACAAAGTGAATAATAGTTCAAGAAATTCATAAACCTCTCCTTTATGGCCTGTCAAAATTTTTAAAGATTTTTTCTCCTCCATTCTCTCAACAAGAGTGAGTGACAGGTGATATGACCCCATGGAAAACTACCTTGAGAGGACCTTGCCTCTTTCTTAAGACCCAGAGGCAGCTAGCTGGTTCTAGCACGTTAGCAATAATTCACAATTCACTAAAGCACAAACATGTTCAAACACCTAGCCACTATTTTGTGGCCTGAATATGTCTGGGTTGTTAATCAAACTGATAAAACCTTGTTTATCAACAATGCCAATACTCAAATGAACTGAATGTGCTATTTGCACTGCTTTTCAAAACTGAATGTGCATGTCCCCACTATATTTGTTAAGATGTAGTCCAAAATGCAGATCCCAGGCAGGGTCTAAAGTTCTGTACTTCTGACAAATACCCAGGTCATGCCATGATTGCTATGTGAGACCTTTTGGCAGTGGGACTCAAAGACACATATGAAAATACAAATCCTCATATCCCATTTAGATAAATGGAATCCAATTTTTCAAGAAAAAGGCCTATGCCGATCCATATTTGCATGATCAGGAAAATTTACAAACATGATTTGATGGTTAGGGTCAGGAGTTGATAAACTTTTTCTGTACATGAGGGACAGTAACTATTTTTAGTCATTACAGGCCAAGTGGTTTCTGCTGCAATTACTCAAGTGGGGCACTGGAGTGTGAAAACAAGCAATCACAGACAATATGGCAATGAATGACTATTGCTGTGTTTCAATAAAACTTTATTTACAAAATGAGCCACAAGCTAGGTAGAGTCAGTCCAAATTTGCTGACTTCTACTACAGATTAACTTCCTCAACATTTCTTAGCAGGACATAGCAGTAACAATTTTGAAGGCAATTTGAGACAATTTGACTGCAGGTTCTCTGAAATGTTCTAATAGAGACAAAAAAAAAAATCAGGGTTTGCTGAAGAGTACTTTAAGTCAAAAGAACTGCAAAATACAAGTTTAGTTTCAAAAAACATAAGAAGCTGGAAGAAGAGCCATTTGGAGTAATGTGAAATGGAATTAACTTATTTAAATCTTAGCTCAACTGGCCCTAAATCTGAATATGGAAAGATGCAAAAGTTAAAGACTTTTGTAACTGGAATATTTCTTCAACTAAGTTTTTAAAATCGAAGCACATAAACCAAGAAACAGCACCGGTATTTACTTATCAATAAAAGAAAATTGTATTTAAAAAGAGAGAAAAAGTCTGAAAGATCAAAAGTGTTCACATTTCACAGCGCCTTTTAAAAAGAGCAGGACCAGTAAATACAAATGACTTTATTATATAGTCAGATGCACAGCAATATGTCCAAAGGGCCGCAAACCAAAACCAGAAACTGCAACTAGTGAAATTGTCTGAGAGTACACAAGCCAAAGAAAACCCCTCAGGGATTATTTGAAGGCAGCTGCCTACTGTGGAGTGCAGGAAATGCAATCTCCTGGAATACACAGGGTTGGGTCAATATATGAGAATGACAGTGAAGGACAAACATGTGAAAGAAAGAGGCAGATTAGATTTCAGAGTGAAAGATACCCAAGGTCTGGAGAGAGAGTACAGCTGGAAGGACACCTACTTTGCATATAGCCAACCGGGTTTGAGCCCCCAGAATCCCATATGGTCCTTTGAGCCTGCCAGAAGAGATTCAAGAGTACAGAGACAGGAACAAGCCCTAGCACTACCAAGTGTGTTGTCCCCACCCCAAAAGATGTCCGAGGTGGGTCCCTGAATCTGAAAAATATCTTTTACCAATTGCATTTAATAGTTCTGGAGCAAATATTAGACAATCTATGAGACTTAGCTGTATAAAGATTATGAAAAGCTTACTAATGATGGTTAAAAGTAGAAAGATAAAATGGTAATGATAAAAAAAGGAAATATTTCTAAGATGGACTATAGCAGACAGCTGAGAAGCTGAAACAGAAGACAGACCCTATGATATGCTCAATAAGAAAACTCTAAAATTTAAAAGTAGGAAGGAAAGTGAGGATACGGTAGGAGGGAGGGAAGGAATGGGTACATATCCAATACTTTCTGGGGCCTCCAGGGGTTCAGGGGTGAGAATAGGGATTCATATGAATTAATTTCATAGCTTTACTGATGCCAAGACATGTGCTCTACCTCCCTGGGTCACAGGACAAGCTGAGGATACTTGCTTGCTTTGGAGGTGACACTCACCAAATGTCTGGGGTTACTCCTGCAAGTGCACTCAAGAATTACTCCTGTCAATGCTCCAAGGGACCATAAGGGATGCCAGAAATTGAACCCAAAGGCAAGTGCCTTTGCTGTACTATCTCCAGCCCTAAGTGAGGATATTTTTAAGGAGGAAGTGGCTTGTTTTGCATGTGTCTATGTGCAAATCCTGCGTGGGATACATTTTCATCCCTTATGTGCAATTTCAGACCATGGGACTAACATGTTGCAAATCTCACCCATCTCCTTTCTTCTCCTGAAACACATGATAATAATTTCTATCTACCTCAAAAGAAAATATTTTGATGCGTTGTTCTTTAAATGTGCTGATTTTAACCCAGTCGTCAATAAACATTTGCTTAACGAAATTTAAAATTTCATGGAGGAACACTGATTTAAGCTATCATAAATTGGGGCCGAAGAGATAGCATAGCAGCCGGGTGTTTGCCTTGCTTCTGGCCCATCCGGGCAGAACCGGGTTCAACTCCAAGCATCCCATAAAGTCCCTCAGCCTGCCAGGGGCGATTTCTGAGTGCAGAGCCAGAAGCAATCCCTGAGCACCACCAGGTGTGGCCCCAAAAACCAACCAATCAATCAATGAATAAATAAAGTTTAAAAGAGAAAAGCTATCATAATTAAGCATTCACTTCTATGGAAGCTTTTTATGAGAAAGGTTCTAAAAGAGGGCTGGAGAGAGAGCACAGCGGTAGGGTGTTTGCCTTGTAAGTGGCCAACCCAAGACCGACAGTTCAAATCCTGCCATCCCATATGGACCCCCATGCTGCAAGGAGCGATTTCTGAGTGCAGAGCCAGGGTTTGGGATGCTGGGATTTGAACCACCGTCCTTCTACATGCAAGGCAAACGCCTTGCCTCCATGCTATCTCTTCGGTCCCACAACCTTGAATTTTTATGTTGGATATTGCACTAACCAGTTTGGTGCTGACCCTAGGCCAGCTGGTTAATATTTGTAACTCAATGCC
This sequence comes from Crocidura indochinensis, assembly GCA_004027635.1. Taxonomy (NCBI): domain Eukaryota; kingdom Metazoa; phylum Chordata; class Mammalia; order Eulipotyphla; family Soricidae; genus Crocidura; species Crocidura indochinensis. The sequence continues at coordinate 117 of PVKC010011771.1, read as the reverse complement.
CTATCAGTAAAATGGGTTTAAAAATAATGTCTACTGCACTGCAATGGTCAGTCACTGTGGTAAAAATGAGATACCACTCAGGCAAGAGGTTAGGCAGCTCTTAGCAAAGAAAGGGAA